>BQNB010085858.1:7094-28351 GCA_026074375.1 Tanacetum coccineum
TTGGCATTTTAAGTCCGTTTTTGGTTATTTTAGCTTGTTTTTAAAGGTAAAAGGTATGTGTAATTAAGCACATACCACCGTCACCATGACATTTTTCACGTAGTTGTAGATTTTCTCGTTCTGAAAGCATGGGCTATTGAATCGTCGAAATCTGAGTTCGTATGAAGGAGTTATGATCAAAACAATATCTAATACTTCACGCGCGCGTTAAATGGTATTCTTAATCTCGTGACACCGAGTCTTCTAGATTTCCTTTAGGTAGTCCATGTTCTGATGGCGTCACTAATGTACTGACGCCGTTGCTTCGTAAATCATGACGGTGTCGCTTTATGCTTGCAATGCCGTCTCCACGCTCTGTAAGTATAATCTTTAAGAGATTTTGGTGTAGGTCCGTAGTCTTGTCCATTTCTTCTCCAAATGAGCCCAAGTCACGTGTATTTTCTCCAAATGCCTTCTAAATGCTAAATACATGAAAAGGAATGATTAAGTACTTATTTTGGGCATAAATGCATGATTTAGGGGGTTAAATGACCCCAAAAAAGTGTATAATATAACACCTCATCGGTCGACGAGAGATGCTCAAGAAGTGTTGAATAGTTGAATTCATTGGCTGCTACATAGTGAGAAGAACAAACCTGAGTTTGATGTCTATATGTTTTTTTCTGTCATAAGAAATGTAAATAAAATTATATAAAGAAGAATAGGTCAAGACAATTGGTACAAGATTGGAATGTAGAATTTCTTCACTTTTTTTTATCTTAATCATATGCTAAAAGCTATGCAAAGAAACTTTTATAATAAAAACGATTAATGCAAAACGTCCTTTTAATAGCTTTGCACGATGTTTTTTACCAACTTTTACATGTTGTATTATTTTACTCAACTCTTAGTGTAATACTGATTGCGGCCTTATGTGGGTTTATTAGTTTAAAGGTACAGAACATTTGAGGCTTCAATAGGGAAAAAGATTAAGTAGGCAGCCTAAAATACACAAAAGGAGAAGCTGTTTCCAACTACTTCTCCCAAATAGTTTTACAAGAGTTTTCTACAAGAATATTATCAGTCGCATCTCTGAAACTTTATGATTCGGACGTTAAATATTGTTAACAAATGACCAACATTTCCAAGGATCCAGAGCACATTGTTTCTCAGAGCTATGAAGTTGGCGGGAAAGAAGCGAAACTCGAATTCTTAGATAGAGTGGGATAGATCTATTATCGTATGTGGTTGTGATGGCTACATACAGGTACGGTTAGCCCTTTTATAATTTTGTTGCTTATTAAATCGGTAACAATATATTAAGTGCCGGCTAACTATTGTTTTTTAACATTCATGCAAAGACAAATTTTTGCAGTGCATATAGAACGTGGTGAAACCACAAAACAAGGGAAGCTATCGGTACTTGATGTGCGGTTGTCGTAGGACTTCTACACGAGAAGTTTTACAACTCCCTAGGCAGTGCACCTAATTGTTGTAGTGTAGTATGGGCAAGACTCGGGGTTGTTTATCGTTCACTCGAGGAATAGGTTGGGAAGGCTTGATCACGGTCTAACAGAATTCTAAGGGTTGAGGGAAGATTCTTTTTGTATTAATATGTTTTATGAAAGCAAGTAAATTCATATAATTGACAGAGTGGTTTGGTTTTAGCTTAATAAAATATAAATTTAAATCTTAAACTTATGGTGACTAACAATAAGTAAAGATTGTGTCTATTTTAATCATGTATTACTCCCTACGATTCGCTTCTCTCTAATGATGTTGCTCTGTCAAGTTCATGAAGATCTGTGTCACAATTTCCTAAAAAGCATGAACGAATTTTTCTGAACCGCCGTAAACTTAGGATGCCGCTAGAGCAACGCACATGCAAGGTAGGATGATGACTATTACACGGCCCCTAGGCGTTTACCAAAGCAGCTGTAAAATACATTAAAAATGGGTAAACATAATTAGGGGGCAAGGTTGTATGAAGACTGTTACCCGTAGGTATCATTTCTACACACACGTTCCCTGACTATAATCAACAACGATTATTGACAGAAATGGTTTTCTACAAGCCTAACGTGAATGTCCTTTACAGAAGAAAGATTTACTAAGATCTAATTTTAGAGTTTCATACTCAATCAATAAATAACCAATAATTAGGCTTAGCCGTGCATGCTATGAACAAAAGCAAGACTAATAATACAATACACAACACATAGATCATCTGAATGATATGTTAAATGCTTACTTAATTAAAACATGTATTGCAAGAGTTACAATAGGTTTTTAGGCCTAAAATCGTTCTCTTACAGTGCTAAAAGGAAACTAGGGTTTCGTACCTCTTTTTTATTCTAATGTTAAGCAATTCAAAACCTAAATTTTAGTTGTATATATAAGAAATCAAACGACGACGGTGTCGCGTTTATTTGTGTCTTCCGGTAGTTTCGTCTGAATATTCTAGATACTGAGTTTGAGTCGTGCTGGCTGACGCGTCTTGAAATATGTGACACCAGTCACTAGATGAAGTGTGAGGCGTTCATGTAGAGAATGTGACGCCGTCTCCAGGCTTGTATGCAATCTTTTAAGAGTCTTGGTGTTGGTTCGTAATCTCGTCCGTTTCTTCTCCAAATGAGCCCAAGTCACGTGTAATCCATCCAAATGTCATCCAAATGAGAAATACCTAAAAATGAACGATTAAGTACCTATTTTGGGCATAAACACACGATTTTAGGGTTAAACGACCTCGAAAAAGTGTATAAATGACACGTCACCAAATACCACTACACTTGGGATTTGCTTGTCCTCAAGCAAATGGGCTTTTCTATCTAGACAATAACAATATGAGGGGTCATTTCACCTACTCTTTAAACATATTCTACAATACAACCTTCTAGACCTCGTAATTAAAAGCATGGAAAATACATACTAGCACCTCATATAAGTGTTTGGGATTCTCTCTTTCACTCGGATGTATAATGACTTATAACATATGGGGAAATGGAAAATCACACTCATTACCTGTCATAGCATATAAATTACCATAGGACTGAGTAAAATGATCAAACCTCCACAGCTAGGTGGCCAAGTATTAATTCATTACTATCTTATGAGGTTCTTTTAAAGGGTTGTTGGGGGAGTAGGTGTAATAGATATCAAATATAATACGAAAACAAAAAAAAAAACACGGATAGGATACATTTGGGTGGCTTTAGGTAAATTTGGAGTGGAAAGGGGTACGCTAATTTCTTAATGTTACTCGTATACACGGCTGAGTGTGGGTGTCTTAAGCCAGAATAGGACGAAGATTACAACTATACACAACTCTTCATCAATGTATTATTTGCTTTCTTCATTTTTTTAATAACATTATTTTACAACATGGGTTGATATAAGTAACCTTACAATTGGGCTTTTACATGCTCCGATTTCTTACACATCTAACTTTTGACCGATTTGAGGTGGATACAAAATTACAGGGGGATTTCATTGACAAACATATGGGGGTATTGACTTAACTTTTCTTCCCCATTCTTCCGCGAAATAAATACTACCATGAATCATAATCGTCCCCAAACTGTATTTACAAGGATAAGGACTTAGCAACCGTGTACTCAAATAATTAACTTGGGTTATCACAATAATGTACTAAAGGTGAGTACATATAAGGTAGGCTAAGGCTTTTTGGGTGTAACGATTAGTTCAAGGGTGTCAATGCTCTTCATTAATAGTCCGACTTAACCAAAAAATTACAAAAACCGTGAAAAAGGATAGGCTCAGAGGGTTGTACTAGGGTATCCTGCACTAAAGGTGAGTGCATGGCAAGAGTGTGGGATAGTTATATGATCGAGATGACCATCATAACAATTATAGGTTTAGAACATGGGTTAATCCTAATGCCTCTTATCAAGCAAATCCTAATACTTACTATGCAGTCTCGGGATGCATCACAAAAACAAGTTGGTACACTCATATGAATTTTACTATCACCAGACATTTCAGAAAAGGCGACGAAGACCACATGTACACATCTGTATCGACGTAATAGGCACATGTGACTGCTCACTCCTTAACTCGAACCGGGTAAAGATAAAATCATCTTGATTTACCGACGATAGGTACCTGAATTCCTAAAGATCTAAAGGCGAACCTCACATTTTTTGGGTGGAATTTTAAGGGTTATTATGATAGTCATATAAATTCCTATCCATGGGACGCTAATAATACTCGGTTTTCGTTGGTATGTGTCGTAAAAAAATTTAAATTTTTGTAAAAATCACCCTTTTATGCTATGGTTTGATATATTACCCATCTTTTTAAGGACAAAGCAAATGACAAATGAAGAAATAGTTTCTAAGGCTTATTCCCCCTACACTTATTTTGAACATTATCCCCAATGTTCTCTGGAAGTACCCGTTAAAACTGATAAAGGGAAAAGAAAATAAGTAAGAGAAACTAGTACTCCCCTGGTTTACTTAATAATGGAGAAGAAACATGCGATAACTGGTTAAATCGTCTTTCGAGAATCATCCAATAAAACTTCCTAAGAACTTCCAAGCTTCTTCTCATCAAATATAACCTGTAATCAAAGACAGAGAAAACTATACGAAGCATAAAATGTGCGATTTACTAATATACAATATGAATTTAGGGTTCGACTCAATAGATAGGATGAAAGAATTGTTAAACTTATCATGTTAGCAGGTTTATACAGAAGAATACATATATTAAATGTTGCGCAAGTTTTATTTTCAAAAATAATTAAAAACTTTGAGTCTTTTAATTAGGGACCTGGGCGTTTGACGCGGCGGGGTGGTGTGACAGTACAGGGTGTCGTGGAGAGGGCGTCACTTGTTAATCGTGACGCCGTCTCCACTGTCTGTGAAAACAAAATTTTTGTTTTTGATGAAAAATTTCCTGCACTTGATTCCATAAGTTAGTTTCTATATAAATAGCTATACAAAACCTGAGATTTAACAATTCAATCATATGACTCAGATTACTACACAATGTAATCTAAAACAATTCATTTCTCTAATAGTTTGAATTTGGCTCAAAAGCCAGATAAATTCCCCTACACTTATTGTTTGCCAAAATACGCCTTTGATTTAAATTAAGACGAGGTTAAAACAATACAAGCTATGATTACAAGATAATTCAACATAATAAAACAAACTATGAAGATTAAAAACATCCATGGAAACACTCCTAAATATGGGAATGGTAAATTGGGTTGCCTCATATGAGGCGATATTTCTTTATTACTGTAGACTTGTAGCTAGTACTCGAAGTCATGCGGTCGTCAGGTAATCTACCTTCATTCTTATCTTCAATCATGTTAGGTTCGGGTCCTTAAGCTCGAGGCATTGATTGTATTTTCCTAGCTATCATGCTCAATCAACATACTGACTCCTCTTCTATTGTCTTCTTCCATCCATAACTGATTGACTAATTTGGTATGTTCTTTTTCTAAGTCCGACAGTGAATCGTATTGTTATATCTTATGGGGCATCTTATAGGCAACTTCATCGGTCCCTCTAGTGAACCTCACTACTCCTTCAGGTGGGTCATGAGTCATGTTGGATATTCTTATAAAAGGTCTCCATAGTACCACTTGGGACAACCTAGGGTCTAGAATTGAACTAATATCCTCGACAATCATGAAGTCTATGACATAGGTGAAGTTTCCTATGAAGAAATGCATTCCTTTGATTCTTCCCGTGAAATTACTAATTCCTCCATTTGCATCTTCCCTAGGGTTAAGTTTCCTTCTCATGATATAGTTGTACATCATTCGGGTCATGATATTAAGAGGAGAGTTGAGGTCAATGTAAGCCTTTTCGATATGCACGTGTCTAATATTGCAAAGGATCTTAAGGTTGTGGGGGCATCCTTCAGTGATGATAGGGTTTCTAAGAAATATTGAAGGGATTAGGCCACTCATTAGGTACCTATGGTAGGTTAGTTCATCTTTAGTTGGGAAAGTGTCAAAGTACTCCACTATTATTTCTCCCGTCGTTGCCCCTTCTCCTTTATTAGGGCCCTCATCATGGGGCTCATCATTATCTCTTATAATCTCGATGAACATTACTTCTCCATCATCGTATTTAGAGCAGATGAATTTTGCATTGGGGGATCGAGGAACTAATCCGAGTGATTCAAGTACCGAGTTTAGCTTTCATACCTATTCAGTAGCGATGGAAGCTAGTGGATCAGCTTGTGGATGTGGGTTGGAGTCGGTGTTTCCAAGGCTGGCTTCATCTTCTTGTCCCATGTCAGACTTATTAGCTTGTGATTCCTTAGGCTGCTTGGGGTGGATTGTTATGGTGTTGATCGAACCATAGATTTGTGTTGAGCATTGTGGATCCATTGTTGGGTAGGAACGAGCAGACAAAACTAGATGGGTCCCCAGTTTTGGGTTCTTAACCGTATCACTAGGCAGTGCACCCGCTATTCGATTGGTGATGGCCTTCAACACAGTGTCGATTTTGTTGGTCATCTCGCTTTGCTGCTGTTTGAAATTGGCTTCAAACTTGGACAGTCTAGCGTCTTGAGATGCCATAATTCGAAAACCATTCCTTCTATATTTGATTGATTGTTAAAATTTTGAGGACGGTTGTTGAAGGGATGGTTCGAGATCAAACCGTTAGGTTGGAACCGGTTAGGTGTGTTTGAGAAATTATTTTGGGAGTTTTGAGGTTGTCTCCACCTAAGATTCGGGTGACTTTTCCATGGCGGATTATAGGTGTCACCAAGATTGTTTTGCTCGGGCTTAAAAGTATACCACTTACCTACCGCTTCATCGGTACGCGAGGATGCGTATTTAACGAAGGCTTGTTCAAGATTTTCCATACAATACTGAGTGTCATTGGGACCACTACAGATTTTATATGGGGTAGTGATTTTTTTCACTTGGGTAGGTTGTATTGGAGCAAGATGAGCTTCCATCAAGTGTTGGACTTGATTTTCGAGCTCGATCAGACGGCGGTCAGATGTACTCGGGACATCTTGAGGCAATCCGATTGCCTTGACCAGCGTAGCGAAATCTCTTGGGTCGTTCTAACTTTCATTGTCATAGAGGGCGAGGTCCTCTAATATTGCCTAGGATTCTTCGGGGTTGAGGTCACGAAGCTTACCACCGGCCGATTGGTCAATGGTTCGTCTTGTGACGGGATTGATATGGTCATAAAAACTTTGGAGTTGGAGCCAAAGATCGATGCCATGATGAGAGACTTTTTAGAGTAAGTCCTTGAAACGAGTCCATGCTTCAGATAGAGATTCTCCATGATGTTGTTGGAACATCAGGATATCGTTGTTGAGTTTTGCTGTCCTTCTCGGTGGAAAGAATTGAGCAAGGAATCAGGTAGTAAGATCCTCCCATGTGGAGATGGATCCTACAGGAAGGCGTTCAAGCCAATTGCCAGCTTGATCACGTAGGGAAAATTAAAATAAATGCAGGCGCGTTCTTTCCTTGTTTTTACCGTCAAGGTCAAGTGAGTCTACAAGTTTGAGAAAATCCTTGAGGTGTTGGTTTGGATCCTCGGACCGTAGTCCGTTGAATGAGCATCCGTTTTGCACCAACCGGATGGTGTCCGATCGAAGAGGACCACGTTGTTCCCTTTGTGGAGCTCGATGGTATTCCTATAGCCCTCGTGGCTTGGTCTGGAGTAGTCTCCTAGAGTACGGATAGGATTCTCATCTCCCATACCGGTTGACCAGAGTGGGTTACGAAACAGACAACACGAAGAAAAGATAGACTACAAGAAAGCTAATGTGCTGGAATTAACTTCTTACTTGAAAGGATTTAAGCAAGTAGAACTAAGCTAAACTATGATCAAAACCTAACTATTCCCTAGGCGTCGGCGCCAAAAACTTGATGTACGGTTGTCGTAGGACTTCTATACGAGAAGTTTTACAACTCCCTAGGCAGTGCACCTAATCGTTGTAGTGTAGTATGGGCAAGACTCGGGGTTGTTTATCGTTCACTCGAGGAATAGGTTGGGAAGGCTTGATCACGGTCTAACAGAATTCTAAGGGTTGAGGGAAGATTCTTTTTGTATTTTTATGTTTTATGAAAGCAAGTAAATTCATATAAATTAGAAAGTGGTTTGGTTTTAGCTAATATAATAAATCTAAATCTAAACTAATGGTGATAACAATAAGATAAAAGATTGTGTCTATTTAATTATGTATTACTCCCTAGATTGCTTCTCCTAATGTTGTTGCCTTGTCACACTTGTGGTGATCTGTGTAACTATTTCCTAAAGCATGAACGAATTACATGAACTCGTCGTCTACTTAGTATCCCGCTAGAGCAATGCACATGCAAGGTAGTATGAAGACTATTACACGGCCCCTAGGGGTTTACCAAGTGCATGTAAAATACATTAAAAGTAGATCAACCATATTAGGGGGCAAGGTAGTATGAAGACTGTTACCCGATGGTATCTTTTCTACACAATCACGTTTCCCTAGACATATCAACAATGATTATTGACAGAAAGCTAGTTTTCTAAAGCCTAACGTGCACATCCATCACAAGAAGCAACATCACTAAGATCTAAATTCTAGGTTTCATACAATCATAAATAAACACAATAATAGGCTTAGCCGAGCATGTTAAGAACAAAGCAAGAACAATAAATCAAACAACACATAGACATATTAAATGATTATGTAAATCGTACTTGATTAAAACATGAATTGTAAGAGTTACAATAGGGTTTTTAGGCCCTAAAATCATCTCCTACAGCTGCTAAACGAACTAGGGTTCGTACCCTCTTTTTATTCTAAAGTTACACACTCAAAACCCTAAATTCAGGTTTGTATATATATGAAAATCGACGCTACGGCGTCTTCTTTTAATCATGACGCCATCGTAAGATGAATCTTCTAGATCTGCGTTTGAGTCGGTGCTGGCTGACGTCGTCATTGAAATATGTGACACCGTCACTAGATGAAGTTTGACGGCGTCTTGTATAGAATGTGATGCCGTCTCCAGGCTCTGTATGCCAAATCTTCAAGAGTCTTGGTTTTGGTTCGTAATCTCGTTCGTTTCTTCTCCAAATGAGCCCAAGTCACGTGTAATCCACCCAAATGTCATCCAAATGAGAAAAACCTGAAAAGGAACAATTAAGTACCTATTTTGGGCATAAACACATGATTTTGGGGATTAAACGACCCCGAAAAAGTATATAAAATGACACCTCATCAGTACTCCATATAACTCACGCTGCAGTAGCCAATGTAAGTAAAAAATTTAGAGCCTCGATAAAAGTTTGAGTTTTTATGGTTATGGTTGCTTTTTATATTTTTGACCGTAATTATAAATATATTAGGCCTCCAGAAAGCATGACCACAAGGAGCTTGGAAAGAAGGTTGTTTGGACAGTTTTGACGATGATGATTCTTCGTATATCTTTGTTACTAAGTGTGTTTCGCCTAAATCTAATGATCAAATCCAGTTAGTTGCTGATAAGTTAGGCAGGGAGAATGATGTTGTTGATAGATCTGTAGAGGTTAGGGATGACGAGCCGATTGTCAAAAATGGATCTGTTGTTGTTGAAAATTCAAATGGTCATATTGGGGAGATCATGGGTGAGGAAGTTGTTAAGAGTATCGTTCAAGTGGTGAAAGTATAGAAAAAGGCGGAAAAGATGTAATCTATATGAAGCAACAGTATGCATCACCTTTAAAAAGGTTAGAGGCGATGGCTGATAAGAGATTCCTCGATGTTGATGGATAATGTGGCATAATGATAAGGTATTATATTTATGCTCTATTATATATCGGTCTGATTGCAAAAAGTAGTTAGGCTTCACAATGGTAATTGATACAATAATTTACATCAGCTATTCAACTTAGATTAGAAGGGCATTTTCAATTCAGATATAGATGGGGCAATTTGGGTTATAGTTTGTGTCTAATGGGTCAAATATGCTCTAAAGAGGATTAGCTAAAAAAACTAGGAAAATGGGTCAAAAGTCACCCGGTGTAAAATAAGTTATGCATAGAACCTCCCAAGTCATTTTATTACCAAATTAGATTATACTGAAATGGTCTGTTTCTTTTGTACTAAAACTTTTCACATAAACTATTTCTAAAGTAATTAAAATTCTTGCAAGTGTTTCGAGTCAACACCAACAAGGTTGACCCTTGATGTCCACATTGAAAGATTTGGCCTAACCATTGTTTCCTGCGATAATTCAAAATACAGGTTCTTGAAGATGGTGTTTTTTCGGACGAAACAGTGCTAAAGAAAGGAAGAAAAGCACCAAAGAATACTAAATACAACCCAAAACGATGCCTACTAATCATCCCATAACGGAGCGCGGGAAAACCCCCTCGTTGCTTTAGAATAATTAGGGGTGTGGGGTAAATTACTTTATTGATTGTATAAATTAGAAAAAGATGATTGCATTTTTGGGTATTGGGTATAAGTATGGGTATTTGGTTAAATATATTAAGGTGATGTAGTTTACATGAATGCATAAATGCTAAATGTTGCGAAACGTAAACGTTTACGTAAAGTATAAAAATAATTTATCTTCATAGTAATAATATAACACTTGCCTCACGTAAACTTTTATTTATTTAACGTCGATTTGCGTTAATTGTTGATTTCCGATTAAAGCGATTTAACTTAACGGTTATAATTAGAAGTAAACGTGTAACATCTAAGTACTCGACAATATAATTATACTAAATCTTATGAATAAGGAGATTTAGTCCTTCAACTCATGAATGACAATGATGTCAAAATTGTTTCGTTTATCTTAGAATTAATATGTTTATTAATCACATAAAGGTTCAAAGTAAATAGTTTGAGTTTATTGACGTAAGATGACCTAATATTGTGGGTTGTTACAATCTTCCCCTGTTAAAAGAGCTTTATCCGCAAAGCTCAAGACGTGGTACGTGACGATGATGCGTAATTTGTGAAGAGGTGCATATACTTCTTTTTGAATTGATATTCACGTTCCCATGTGAACTCAGGACCTCTCCTAGAGTTCCATCGAACCTTGATAATGGGGATACGGCTTTGCTTCAACCGCTTGACTTCACGATCCATGATCTTCACGGGTTCTTCAACAAAGTGGAGCTTATCATCAATACGGATCTCATCCAACGGAATCACAAGTAATTCATCAGACAAGCACTTCTTCAAATTAGATACGTGAAATGTGCTATGAACCCTGCTTAATTGTTGAGGAAGTTCGAGTCTGTAAGAAACGGTTCCTACTTTCGCTAACACCTTAAAAGGTCCAATGTACCTCGGGTTCAACTTCCCCCATTTGCCAAAACGGATACCCCTTTCCAAGGTGAAACCTTCAACATGACTTTGTCACCGACTTGAAATTCTAACGGCTTACGACTAACATCGGCATAACTCTTTTGTCTATCATGAGTGGCTTGAATTCTGCTTTTCATTTGGATGATTTTCTCGATAGTCTAGTGAACAATTTCTGGACCGGTGAGCTGAGCATCTCCAACCTCAGCCCAGCAAACAAGTGAATGACACTTTCGACCATAGAGTGCCTCAAATAGAGCTGCTTTGATGCTCGTGTGATAATTGTTGTTGTATGAGAACTTAATTAGCGACAAGTGTCTATCCCAACCATTCCCAAAATCTATCACGCAGGCGCGCAACATATCTTCAAGAGTTTGGATGGTTCTTTCGCTTTGCCCATCAGTCTAGGGATGGTAAGCGGTACTCATATCCAAACGAGTACCCAAAGCCTTCTGGAACGACCTCAAGAAATTTGACGTAAATCTGCCATCACGATCGCAGATGATTGAGACTGGTATTTCATGTCTCGTGACCGCTTCCTTCATGTACAATCTTGTCAATTTGTCTATTGAGTCATTTTCTGTCATTAGCAAAAAGTGTGTAGACTTAGTAAGACGGTCTACAATTACCCAAATGATATCATAACCACTTGACGTCTTAGGGAGCTTGGTGATAAAATCCATGGTGATATTATCCCACTTCCACTGAGGTATCTCAGGTTGTACCAACAAACTAGATGGTTTCTGGTGTTCAACTTTAACCTTTAAACATGTTAAACACTTGCTAACATAAGTGGCAATATCGGCTTTCATGTTGGGCCACTAATAAAATTTCTTCATGTCTTGGTACATCTTGTCGGAACCCGAATGAACAGAATATTTTAACTTGTGGGACTCATGCATAATTAGAGTCCTTAGATCACCAAAGCATGGCAACCAACTTTTGTTCTTTAAACACATCGTTCCGTCTGCACGGGGGCTTTTTGAGCATACCACCCACGTCTATAGTCTTGAAATTTTTAGGTTTCCTTGCTTCGGTTTGTGCATTCAAAATTTGCACAGGAAGATTCAAACCAATATTCATAACTAAGGCTTGAACTCGTAATGGATTGATTCGTTCTTTTCGGCTCAAAGCATCTGCCACTACATTTGCCTTTCCCGGGTGATAACGAATTTAGCAATCGTAATCACAAAGCAACTCCAACCAAAGTCGTTGTCTCATGTTCAACTCCTTCTGATCAAGGATATGTTGTAAGCTTTTATGATCAATGAACACGGTACACTTGGTGCCATACAAGTAGTGTCTCCAAATCTTTAGGGCGAACACTACTGCTCCTAATTCCAAATCATGAGTCGTGTAATTCTTCTCATGAATCTTTAATTGTCGAGAAGCGTAAGCTATAACCCTCCCTTTTCATTAACACGGCACCCAAACCTTTATGTGAGGCATCACAATAAACTATAAAGTTTTTAGCTCCTTCCGACAAAGCTAAGATTGGTGCACTACATAATTTTTTCTTCAATAACTGAAATGCTCCTTCTTCTTTTTCACCCCAATCAATTTTTACACCCTTCTGGGTTAGTTGGGTCATTGACTTGGCAATCTTTGAAAATCCTTCAATGAATCTTCGATAGTAACCGGCAAGACCTAAAAATTGATGAATCTCCATTGGAGTCTTAGGAGATGCCCAATCTTTGATGGATTCAATCTTGTTAGGGTCTACGTGAATGCCTTGGCTATCAATCACGTGACTGAGAAATTGTACTTTAGGGATCTAAAATTCACATTTAGAGAATTTGGCATACAACTTCTCCTTCTTAAGCAACTCTAAGATTGACTTAAGGTGATCCTCATGATCTTGCTAGTTCTTTGAGTAGATCAAAATATCATCGATAAAGACAATCACAAACTTCTCCAAATATGGTTTGCACACCCGATTCATGAGATCCATAAATACTATCGGTGCGTTGGTGAAACCAAATGGCATAACTTGAAACTTGTAATGACCATAACGAGTCCTGAATGCGGTCTTCAGGATATCGTCTTTACGATATCTTAGTTGATGATAACCCGATCTCAGGTCAATCTTCGAGTAGATACTCGACCCTTGAAGTTGGTCGAATAAATCATCAATTCTTAGAAGCGGATAACGGTTCTTCACCGTTAGCTTATTTAATTCCCTGTAATCAATGCACATCCGGAATGATCCATCCTTCTTCTTGACAAACAAGACTAGAGCTCCCTAAGGTGAGGAACTGGGTCTGATAAAGCCTTTGTCGGAAAGCTCTTGCAGTTAATCTCATAATTCTTTCATCTCGGTTGGGGCTAATCAATAAGGCGCCCGTGCTACAGGTGCAACACCAGGTATCAAATCAATTGGAAATTCCACTTGTCGGGTCGATGGAATACCCGGCAAGTCCTCGGGATATACTTTGAGAAAGTCTCAAACAATTGGTACGTCCTCAAGTCGCTTCTCCTCTGACTTGTCTTCAATCTTCTTCTAGGTAATTTGTGCCAAAAAGACATGACATCCTTTCAGCAGATACTTTTGAGTCTTAGTGTAGGAAATGATGCTCAATCATGACTCGCTTCCATGGTTGCTTCCGTAACCATGAATAAATAATGTCTCATTTCCGAAGGGAACATAAACAATCTTTTCGTAAAAGATCACGACATGATACATTGATAACCAATCCATACCAATTATGACGTTAAAACTACCAAGTTCTATCGGCATCAAGTCGATGTTGAATGGATGGTTTAAGAAGTTTAAAGTGCAACCCCGTATTATGGTATTAACCCTAATAATTTTTCCATCAGCTAGTTCAACGTCATAATAATTGTCTAGTGTATATGGGATGATATCAATTAAGGAACTAAATGCAATAAACACAAAACTCCTATTGGCACCAGTATCAAATAAGATAGAAGCATAGCAGTTGTTTAGGAGGAACGTACCCATAACGACATTTGCGTTGGGGTTTTTCCTTGCATTTTCCACTACATAAGCCCTTGCTTGTGCTCCACCGTTCCCAGCCTGATTTCCACGGTTGTTATTCTTTAGTTTAGGGCAATCCTTCTTGTAATGCCCTTGGATTCCACATTCATAACAAGTAACAACCTTCTGAATTGCCCTGGGGGCTCTCTGGTTGTTAGGAGCAGCTGGACTTCTACAGTCATGGGCCATATGGCCAACCATTTTGTAGTTGTTACACCTGGGAGCACACGCCCTAGTGTGTGCACTTGGTGCACAGTGGTAGAGATCCTCTATACTATTTCTTCTCACTAGACCCAGCAGTGTAGGCCTTCACTACATTTTGCCTCTTGTGAGGCTGTTGTTGAGTGTGGTTGTTCCTTGAGTTGTCATCAAGCTTTCTTTTGTTCTCAGCTTGTCTCTTAGGAAATGTACGAATCTTCTGATCCATCCGTTCATTTGCAAATTCAATTGCATCTTGCATTATTTTTGGCTTCGATGCCATCACACTACCCTGGATCATGTCGGGGAGTTCGCCGACATACTTCTTAACCTCATTAGATTTTTCAGGAAACATGTTCCCACACATAAGTGCCAACTCTTGAAAACGTGTTATGTAGCTTACAACATCAGTACCTTTAACCTTTAAATTCCAGATCTCAATTTCCAACTTTTTGATTTCACTTCTTGAGCAATACTTGTCAGTCATCATCTTTCTCAGTGTTTTCCATGTCATTCCATAAGCAGCATCATGACCAACAGTCCTAATGTGGGAATTCTACCACGTCAGTGCACTGCCAAGCAGAGTGCAAGTATTAAACTTGATTTGGCACGCAACGATGCAGTTGCTTATGTAGAATACAGATTCCATTTTCTCGAACCACTAAGTAAAACCGACGACTCCTTCAGTACCCTTAAAGTTAAGGGGTTGTGATGTGTTGTAGTGTAGGTTGTTTTTATTGATTACCAAGTTTTAAATTTATATTTGGCTGACTTATCCTAAAACAACACTTTAACGGGCAATGTACCCGGTCAAGATGGAGTTTTGTGGTAAGTAGGGTGTCGAACACTAAGAGTGAGGACGTTAACCTTATATTCTATCAGTATTTTAATTAATCTAACTAGATTAGTTAATTCTAATTACTTGTCATACCCCGTCAGCGGCGAAAACACGAGAATGTAACATAATGATCAATCATAACACAAGATACATAATAGAGAAAACTAAAATGCATTAATGAAAGTGTCATGATGACCATCAACCTCAAAACAACCTTGAGTAATGTCCCAAATCAAGAACACAACACATAGTTGCCAATTATTACAAACCTAAGCCCACGCAGGGGTCCACACAATCTTATCCTCAATCCTCAAGGAAACCAAATCCACAATATACATCAAAATGCAAGACTTCTCAAACAAGATTCCTATGGTATTCTTTAAAAGTCTGCTACGTGCATCACAACTTTAACGATCACTATCTTCAACTAAAAATGATACTCAAAAATGTCAACAATAATGTTGGTGAGCTCGTAGGTTTGACTCAAAACCCAGTTGATGTGCCAATCATTTAAACAGTGGACAATAGTGCTATATGACAATGAATATATGCAAACAAACCCATGACTTAGCATCCCCGCTAATCATGTGCCATGACCTAGCATCCCCACCGGTCACCAAAACTAACATATACCAATGCTCTTGGAGCCGTAACTCCGTTATGTCACTTACGCACCTAATGGGCCTACCAGCTAAAGCACTATATTAGGGCAGGACCACAACCCTTACCATGCCAAACACAGTACATGCAAGTAAAATCACAACCCTTGCCATGCCAAACACAGTACATGCAAGTAAAATCACGTTTCATATATTCACATAGCAGTCATAAGCATATAAATTGTCCCAAAAACAAAACCACGTTTCGCACAGTTCATAAAACACTTCAAAACACATTTAAGTATCATTTCCTCCAACGGAAAAGATTTAAAAAGTGGGGCTATGAGAACTCACCTCAAGCAAGTCTGTAGCAACCAAATCTCAATCACACAAGCAAATGCAACGACGTCCGAACACGACCTAGTCCAATTAATGTCCCATTTTAATCATTCATTTCCAAAACAGTTTTCAGGTATGATGCATAGAGGTTAGCCGCATGTTGTACGGTTATCTTTAACGTTTTAGTGGTGTGATGGTTGACGACTTAACTCCAAAAGACACCATATCAAACCCATATCTTAGTGCAATATACTTATACCATTTAATATAAGTAAATATTCATAATAAATAATTATAAATATATTTCGATAAGTCCAATCGGTACACTTAGTTATCATAAATATAGCATTTATACCATACGAAATGGAACGTTTATGTTCGCTAAGCATTTTAGAAAAGTTTCGAGAAAAATTATATTTTTCGTCTTTTAGTCGACTTATTAAAATAATAAAATAATAATATTTTATTATTAAAAATAAAAATCACGTATTAAGTAAAAATTCTAAGTATAGAATTTTTATGAAATTTAGGCATGACCCGTACGTTTATATAACGTTTCCCAAGGTCTTTAAACCATATTTTCAAATAATTTCCAACATTTCGACACTTTCCCACCAAATTCCAAAAATCACATTTCACGACTTTTACCAAATACTTTCTCAAAACGACTTTCAATATAACTTCACAAGCATTTTTCACTTCCCAAAAGTTCGTCAAAACTCCCAAAACGACTAGTTAACTCTTATTGGGCTTTAAGGCTCAACAAAGGTCCATCAAGGTTTTCATATACTCAAAATACGTTCTAAGCCCAAAACCAAGGCCCATTAGTATACATAGCTTAAATCAATAAGTAAGAAAGTAATCCGGAAAATAATAAGCCATCAAATAAGATACGGATTATTGATGCTTATTGGGCCGCGAGCCTATAAGCTCCAAACATATATACATTAAGCTTAAAGTAAGCTAATAAGCTACGTATCATATTTGGTTATCACCATAAGCTATAAAAATAGTCCACGAATATACAACATACAAGGTAAATAGTGAAAACACCTCCCTTGTGTTTCTATTTTTTAGCCGTGAGCTAATAAGATCAAAATAAGCTATTCGAGCTTAAAAATAAGCCAATAATAAGCCATATACAAAATAAGCTACATAGCAAATATATGTTTTCAACCATCACGACCACAATATCTAAACTAATAAAACCTTATCCTTGTTTTATTTTGTTCGAACTCCAAACGCACCCTAGATATTCATTTTTAAACTTTTCGCTTTCGATTTTTAATAAACGGGTCGTACAACTAACATCTATGCATCACTAACAACCCAAAAGGACAAGTAAAATTTAAATTTGAAAGACTTCATAGATAGGTCTTCAAAATGATTTTTGACGCGAACCGGACAACCCAAACATTGTTTAAATGCTAACCCGTGCACTAGAATCAACCCAGAAGTACCCAAACTCACATGTTCATTATCAAAGTTTGAAAATAAAGTGTGTGTGTGTGTGTGTTGCTTAGTTTGGACGCACCAAGAGAAAGAAAAGAGAGAAGGAAAAATTTGATCTTATGATAAAAATGCAAAGTGTGTGTTTTAGATGAAACAAAACCATATGTACTAGCCTTGGGACATCTTAACTAAAAATTAGCCATCTTGTTCCCTCTCTTATTCTATATCCGGTTAGGAATCCTAGGGGTTCAGGTGTCTTCATTATTGTGTCGGGTTCACTTGATTCTCAAAAACTGAGCTCGTAAAATATTTCCCGAAGTTACTTAGCATTTTTATTCAACTTAAAAATAGTTTTCCAATAACTTTGAGTATTTACTTGAGGTATTTCCACATTACTTTTCCTAAAAACTCATTTGGACATTAACGGACGTGTCTGGACTCGTTTTTGGCATTTCTCAAATATTCACGGGTCAACCACCCGGAACATACAATACATAATAATACCCTCTAAAAAAGATTATTATACACCATAAACCATCAATTACCTCAATTCTCATAAAATCACCACCGTTAACACGGTACATATTCTAATAAAATTGACAAACTTCAAATAGTCAAAGGACTCATATTAGAATATTCAAAACGCAGAAAGCGTGAGGGTTACATTCCTTGTTAAACCTATGCTATACCTATTTCTAATAATAAAGGGGGGTTTTAAGCCTGAGAGACTAGCACAGGTTTGGTGGTGACAATAATTAATTCGATACATAATAATCACAAAAGATGATAAATAGAAGATAAAAGAGCGGTACAAACCAAATGATAGAAAACTGTATTAGGCATATTAAATCTGATAAAATGTTGGTTTGTTTGTTTAGTGCAATGCCTGCTTATCTCGAGGCGACATATCATTCTTAAGACTTAGGCGGGACATCATCCTAAGACCTAGACACGTTGAATCCTGTCACAATTAACGCATCCGCATAAAGCATCCTTTTAGTTTAATTATAATCTATCTTAGGGATTAAAGCAATGGTGATCTTGTTAAACTCTAGCCCATCGGGACTTTACCCACTTACTGCTTGACGGCATTTTATCTACTTGTAGTTTACTGTCTAAATCTTTACCAATTAATTAAGAACGTACTTGTTGAAATATACGGGTCACCTACCGGTCTAACTAAGCTCACAAATCAAAATGCAAGGACATGGCATTACTTGTGATCCTGTTGGTCCAGATATATAAGACGCGATATAGAGAGCTATCCCGGTATCTAGATTACTTGGTCAGTCTCACTAGACCTAGTTCAATGATAGATCACATATTTAAGCACATAGACAAGTATGAGGTGATAAACATAATTAAACAATCAACAATAAATTAAGCAATTGGGATTAAAACAAACCAAACATTAAATCTTCATTAAGATGGCTAATAACGGTTGTAATTATACAAGCGTGATCAATTAACCAAGGTAAACTAAATGTTTTACCGAACGATACCAACAATTAAATGATTGCAAGAGTATAGGAATTACACGGTGTCTTCTATGGAATTATGTATGATGTTTGACCTTGGTTGCTCTTCTTCACTTCAGAAAATCGACTTTTAGTGTTTATGGTATAGAGAATATGATTTTGCACATTGAAAACTTGTTTTTGAGTCTTTTATTTATGGTGTCTGAAAAAGACTAGATATGCCGTATTGAATGAGGTCAATACGGCGTATAGGGATAATTTCCTTGGAGTGTGTGCTACGCTCGTAATCAATCACATTAATTGTCTTCAATCAAATTAACTACAGTATACTGATGACCAGCTGGATACGGCGTATGTAGTAAGCAGGATACGCCGTATTGGGAATTAAACATACGCGTTTTCTTGTGAAGTCTTGGCGCTGATACGCCGTATCTTCTTTGTTGGATACAACGTATAGTCAGAAATAAGTAATCTTCAAATATCATCGTTTAAGCTCCAAAATATGCGCCTTTTAGCCCGTCTTCACAAAACACTCCATAATTACCGCATTTAACAAATTTAAGCAATTAAGTAACAGTTCTTGTAATAATTATATAAAAGTAGGTAATTAACTTGGGATAAATGATGCTATAAAAGCAACGTTATTTGATGTAATCACATATCCCCCCACTTGAATCCTACTTGTCCTCAAGTAGACTTTAGAAAAGTTTCGAAAATGTATCCCAACTGAAGTAAGGATTTTTTTTTCCTTTAAGCATTCTTTCATTATAATCACCTGTACAAAACCAAGCACCTCACGAAATATGGGAAATGAAAACACTCAGATCACTCAACTAATCTAGGGTTCAACATTTAATTGGTATGATCAATTGCTCAAGCATGATTAACTTTCTATCATATGCTTAGAAAGGATACACATCTCCACCACTAGAGCCAAGGAGTAACAAGTTAAAAAGTAAATTGGGTTACAAGGCTTAGGGTTGATCACTCTAACTATTCTTTCCTCGATACCAATATTCCGGGAGGGCGACAAAGACCATACATACACACCCATAACGACGGGATAGACACATGTGACTGCACACTCCCACCTCGAATAAGCAAAAGAGTAGGGCTAGTAAAGTGATATAGGGTATGGATCATCTAACTTTCACCAAATGTAATAAACCAACAAGGCAACTGAATCACACATACATGGCCATAACAACGGAATAGACATGCATGACTCGATCACATTCTCATTCGTGCAAAACCTAAGGTTAGTCATTAGGAAAGGAAAGTAAATTGTTGTTAAATAAAATTTCACAAAACAAATAGATTAAGCCAAAAAATAAGGTATATGGTTGCTAGTAACTTTCTCGGCTGTTCCATGATAAAGACTCAAATATATAAACAAACGCCTCAATCATAAAATGACAAAGACAACCTAAGTTGGCGTTCCTATAACGGTCAATTTCCAAAACATCTCATACTTTACATACTTTTACAAGACAAGTGGTGATATCGGCCACTTTTTACAAAACTATACATCGTTGATTTTTTTGCACGTATCAACAAATAATCAATCCTTCTAAGTAATTTCATCGGTATAAGTTCAATGAACCGACTATCTTCCTTCCATTTCTTTTTTGCTGCTTTTTTCTATTTTTTCATTTTTTTTCCAACAATACATCATAAATCTCGGTGTAATTTCACCGTCTTCACCATCATAATTCATCCGGATAATTTTTCTTTAAACACTTCATCTTCGGACATAATACATAATCATGAAAGTAGCAAAATACATGAGCTACATACTTGTACATTCCCATTGCATCGTGCAATTTGTTGACCTAACCAGAGATAGAAAATTTCACTTTGACACATGAAATACAAAACTTTACATAAAAGCAACTAGCAACTTTGATTATATAGGCTTAATCCACATGGTAGGCTAAAGTGTAAAGGTGTAACGAAACAGATATTTTTTGGTTTGAAAAAGATAGGAATGGCTCAACAGGTTTTTCTAGGGGAATCTTACTCTAATAGTGAGAGTAAACAAATGGTTATACAAGGGTTAACTAACCAGTGTAGTTAGTTAATATCAT
>BQNB010085859.1:0-28351 GCA_026074375.1 Tanacetum coccineum
TTATCCCTCTCCAACTCAGCAATCCTCTTAGTCAAAGCAATAACTGCCGACTCAACCCCAACAATCCTATGTCCCTGCTCCTTCTGGACTCCCCCAATGACCTGTATACGATGGACTGGGATAGCCAATGAGTGATTATGGAACCTCTGAACCAAATCTCCCAATGTCTCATACGTAACCTCAACTGCTCCCTCTTGAGCAGGCTCAGGAATATCCTCCAGCATCACAGGATGCGTAACCCTCTTAACTCTAACCTTAACCGGGCCCCTCGCACCCGTCTCACTCTCCTCTCGGTGTATCCTAGCATGGATTTAGCAGGACAATACTTGTGATCCTATGATTCTAGATGTATAAATTACTATATGGAGAGCTATCCCGACATCTAGATTACTTGGTCCGTATCACTAGATGGAGTTGAATGATAGGTCGCATATTAAAGCACATAAACAAATATAAATTGATAAACATAAACAAGCATACAACGATAAATTAAGCAATCGAGATATAAACAAAACCGAACATTTAGATCTTTATAATAATGGCTAATACCCGAAGGTATTAGCCTTCAAACATCATAATTAATACAAGAGTAATGGCTTAGCCAAGGTAAACTAACTGAGTTAACGAATGATACCAAAAACTGAACGATTACAAAAGTATAAGAAATTACACGTTGTCTCCTATGGATTGGAATGCGTTGCAAGACCTCTTCTACTCTTTTTCTCCTTTGAAAATTGACTTTTGTGGTTTAGGTATCGAGAATATGATTTAGCACACTTAAAACTCATTTTTTGAGTTTTGTATTTATAGGGTCTGGAGTCGGTGTCGATACGGTGTATCCAAGGTATTGGATACGGAGTATCAGGTGTTTCTTAGAGTAGAGACCACGTTTGATATCTTCCAGAATATTCACCTTCTATATCTTCAATACGGCGTATTGGTCTTCACTGGATACGGCGTATTGATCATGGATCCTTCGTGGTCTTTGGTGAGTGCAGGCACAGATACGCCGTATCTTCCTTGATGGATACGGCGTATTGGTTGTCAGAACAATAATCTTCAAAATATCTTTGTTTAAGCTCCAGAATGCGCGCCTTTTGCTAATAATCACCAAGTACTCCGTAATTACTGCAATTCTAAAATATAAACGATTAAGTAACAATTCTTTGCAATAATTATATAAAATGGGTTAATTACATAGGATAAATGACGCTATAAAATAGACGTTATTTGATGTAATCAGTGAGCTCATAGGATTATGCACACACAATAGTTTTATAAAGAATGGATGCCCAAAATAGTTGTCCAAATCGATATCAGTTACCAAAACAAGTCATGAATCCAATTGATTCAAATTTCCAAAGACAGTTCTTGTTACCCAAAGTAACGTAAATGTAAATGTATGATATAGTGTTTATTGTTTTTAAAATATCAGGACATATCTACCATTGGATGGGCTCACTTTGTCCCACCCGAAATCCGCCATGATTTTCTAAACTTTATATATACTACAACTCATAATGAAGTGGCCAACCGTATGTGCCGTTTTCCGGAAGGTGGTTCGTCCTAATTGGATCCTGAAACTGTTTCCTCCCTTATTCGGGTTCTTGATGCACACAATAAATTGGGATGCCTTTTTCGTACAACTAGAGACATAATTTTAGCAAATGCGATTCCGGAATTTCGGATACGGCTTTTTAATGTTGTTGGAGTACATGAATATGATTTGCCAACTTCAAGTACTCTAGGTGCAATTGTATTTGAAAGTGGCCCAAATACTAGAACCGACTACGATGTCATTATTGAATCTAGGGATGGTTGTCCTCAAAGGGTTAACAAGTTGCATCCGTTATACATGGCTCTTCAATTTCCTCTATTATTTGTGTATGGTGAATCTGGTTTTTACCCAGAAATGAAGCAGCGACGAGGCACAGAAAAAAAAAATGTCTATGAACTACATACATGTTTTCAAAACTTCACGAACGATTGGAATCTTATGGCCTCTTGGAAGGGGTGGCCGGCTCAGTATCAGCAGTAAGTAGTTGGGTGATTACTTTTGCATTGAACAAAACCGCCTAGACTTATACAGGCTCCCCAAAATGAGATTAGGAGAGAGTATTTATCCGGCGTTTATGATGCGATTTTCAGAGGAAGAATCGGGAAGGTATTTTGAATTCGTGCGCGAAATAAATGCCAAGACATTCACAGGCTGACCACGTTACATGTACAAGTCATTAACATGGATGCTTTAATGCAATTTGTCGTGCGGACTAGCACAATACTTACGAATTGTGAGCTATTAGGGGGCACACGCGTTAAACATTTAGAGTGTGTTTTACTTCACGATAATTATTTAATAGTTGTTAATTAAGTTAATTGTTTAACTAGCTTAACAAATATTTAAATATGAACCAAAGGGATTAAAATTGATAAAACCCGAACCTTGTGGGTGTCACTTGTTAGCCGACCCATATAGCTTCTAGAAGGGGGTTTTATGATCAATTTTAAAGATAAGGGATTAAAGTTGTATTGTGATAAAAATAATGAGGAGTCCTAGTTTATCTACAACTAGGGTTGAGGTGACTATATAAATACCTCATTCCTCTCCTCTTATTCGATCAATCACACACAATACATACGATCCCCACCGAATCTTCATTTGTTCGGATTCTATCACCATACAATATCAATTTGATATATTACCCTAAAACTTTATCTTTGCTTTCTTCCTCCACGTGACTCAACAGGAAACAAATATTATAGTTAATACATGCATATATTTGTTTATAGCATGCACGTAGAAGTTTGTCCATTCATTTCAATAATTGATTGCACTATTTATATCATCTTTTTCTCATTCTTTGCAAAAACGATTCAAATCACTCTACATAGGGATTGGATCAGTATTGATTTAACAATAACACTAGTTGTTTGGTTTTCGGTTCAAGTAAAGATAGCATACACTTGGTGTTTGGTTCGTGGAGGTGACTAGCAATCAACTCATACTCGATTGACGTGATTGTGTGAGCAACCGTAGAGGTGGTAATTTAACCACTATGTTTTCAAGATCAAGATCCGGCGTAAGTTTATTGATTTTATCATTAAACAAAAGGTCAGTAAATTACTTGTTTAATTTATTTATGTGTTAACCTATATGCTATTACTAGATCCAATCCGCTGCGTACTCGTAAGCTAATGGTTACCTAGATATAAAATTTCCCAACATGTATCAGAGCCAAGCGAGGCTGTTATAAAAAAAAAAAACAAATAAAATAAAAAAAAAAAAATTAAAAAAAAAAAAAGAAAGAAAAAAAGAAATAAAAAAAAAAAGAAAAAAAAAATGAAGGAAAAAAAGATTGTGGTGTTGGGATTTTATAATCTAGGTAACCATTAGCTTACGAGTACGCAGCGGATTGAATCTAGTAATAGCATATAGGTTAACACATAAATAAATTAAACAAGTAATTTACTGACCTTTTGTTTAATGATAAAATCAATAAACTTACGCAGATCTTGAACATGAAACAAAGTGGTAAAATTCCACATCACGGTTTTGCTCAACAAACACGTCAGATCGAGTATGATATATTGCTAGTCACCTCCACGAACCAAACATCAAGTAGTTAACTATTTACATGAACCGAAAACCAAACAACTCGTGTTCTTGTTAAATCAAAACTGATCCAAAACCCTATGTAGAGTGCATTTGAATCGTTGCAAAGAATGAGAAAAAGAGATAAATAGATGCAATCAATTATTGCATGAATGTCAAACTCTACGTGCATGCATAAACAAATATATGCATGTATACTATATCTTTTGTTTCCTGTTGAGTCACGTGGAGTAAGAAAGCAAAGATAAAGTTTTAGGGTAATATATCAAATTGATATTGTATGGTGATAAATCCGAACAAATGAAGAATTCGGGGGGATCGTATGTAATAGTGTGTGATTGGATCGATATAAGAGGAGAGGAATGAGGTATTTATATAGTCACCTCTAACCCTAGTTGTAAATAAACTAGGACTCCTCATTATTTTTATCACAATACAACTTTAATCCCTTATCTTTAAAATTGATCTTAAAACCCCCTTCTAGAAGCTATATGGGTCGGCCAACAAGTGACACCCACAAGGTTCGGGTTTTATCAATTTTAATCCCTTCGGTTCATATTTAAAATATGAGTTAAGCTAGTTAAATCAATTAACATAATTAACAACTATTAAAAATTATCGGAAGTAAAATACACCTCTAAATGTTTTAACGCGTGTGCCCCCAATATGCTCACAAAATCGTTAACGTATTCGTGCTAGTCCGCACGACAAATTGCTAAAGCATCCAAGTAATGACTGTACATGTAACGTGGTCAGCCAGTGAAAGTCCTTGGCATAATAATTCGCGCACCGATTTCAAAACCTTCCCGATCTCCTCTGCAAATCGCATCATAAATGCCGGATCAATACTCTCTCCTAATCTCATTTTGGAGAGCCTGTATAAGTCTAGGCGGTTTTATTCAATGCAACAGTAAACGCCAACTACATACTGCTGAAACAGCCGGCCACCCCTAACAAGAAGGCCATAAGAATCCAATCGTTCGTGAAGTTGAAACATGTAATGTAGGTTCATAGACATTTTTTTTTCTGTGCCTCGTCGCTGCTTCATTTCTGGGTAAAAACCGGATTCACTATACACAAATAATAGAGTAAATTGAAGAGCCATGTATAACGGATGCAACTTGTGGGCCCTTTGAGGACAACCATCCCTAGATTCAATAATGACATCGTAGTCGGTTCTAGTATTTGGGCCACTTTCAAATACAATTGCACCTAGAGTACTTGAAGTTGGCAAATCATATTCATGTACTCCAACAACATTAAAAAGCCGTATCCGAAATTCCGGAATCGCATTTGCTGAAATTATGTCTCTAGTTGTACGAAAAAGGCATCCCAATTTATTGTGTGCATCAAGAACCCGAATAAGGGAGGAAACAGTTTCAGGATCCAATTAGGACGAACCACCTTCAGGAAAACGCCACATACGGTTGGCCACTTCATTCTGAGTGTCGTATATATAAAGTTTAAGAAAACATGGCGGATTTCCGGTGTGGGACAAAGTGAGCCCATCCAATGGTAGATCTGTCCTGATATTTTAAAAACATACGGGCCCCTACGTTTGTTTACGGAATCGTCTATGTTTCCCCGAATGAAGTCTAGCAAACATTTGGTTTTGTATGCTCGAATATTTTCCTGGAAACCCTTATCTCCAAAAAGCTTTTTAATTTCGTCCGGTGGATCACGTGGCCATTGAGACACCACCTTTCCTCCTGCATAACTGATGAAATCAAATAACGTCTATTTTATAGCATCATTTATCCCATGTAATTAACCCATTTTGTATGATTATTGCAAAGAATTATTACTTAATCGTTTGTATTTAAGAATTGCAGTAATTATGGAGTACTTGGTGAATGTTAGCAAAAGGCGCGCATTCTGGAGCTTAAACGAATATATTTTGAATATTACTGTTCTGACAACCAATATGCCGTATCCATCAAGGAAGATACGGCGTATCTGTGCCTGCACTCACCAAAGACCACGAAGGATCCATAATCAATACGTCGTATCCAGAAGACCAATACACCGTATTAAAGATATAGTATGTAAATATTCTGGAAGATATCAAACGTGGTCCCTACTCCAAGAAACTCCAATACGCCGTATCCAACACATTGGATACGCCGTATCGACACCGACTCCAGACCCTATAAATACAAAACTCAAAAATGAGTTTTAAGTGTGCTAAATCATATTCTCGATACCTAAACCACAAAAGTCGATTTTCAGAGGAGAAAAAGAGCAGAAGAGGTCTCGCAACGCATTTCAATCCATAGGAGACAACGTGTAATTTCTTATACTTTTGTAATCGTTCAGTTTTTGGTATCATTCGTTAACTCGGTTAGTTTACCTTGGCTAAGCCATTACTCTTGTATTAATTATGATGTTTGAAGGCTAATACCTTCAGGTATTAGCCATTATTATGAAGATCTGATTTATTGATTATGTTTATCACATGATACTTGTTTACGTGCTTAAGTATGCGACTTGTCATTCAACTGGGTCTAGTCCTATATATTTAATGCGCTGCAACTTTGGTGTTATTTGGGCGTAGGTTAAGAGTATGGGATAGCTCTCCATATAGTAATGTGTATAGGTGGAACAATTAGGATCACTAATAACGTCCTACTTGCCTCGATTAAACTGGTTATACCGTTGTAGGTGGTGGCTTAGTACTAAGTAATAACGTTATGATCATTGGTATAGTTTGGATTAATAGTTGGACAAGTGGACTACTAGAGTATAAATTGCCATTAAGCGGTAAGTAGGTAAAGTCTCTATGAGCTAGGGTTTAACAAGATCACCATTGCTTTAAACACTAAGATAAATTATAATCAGCAAATAAGGATGCTTTATGTGGATGCTTTAATTATGACATAATTAATGTGTCTAGGTCTTAGGAAGAAGTCCCGCCTAAGTCTTAAGAATGGTATCCCACCTCGAGAGAAGAAAACATTGCACTTAATAAACAAACTAACGTTCTAATCGGATTAATAATGGTTAATACAGTTTTCTTATATTTGGCTCGACCTCTCTTTGATCTTCTGTTAATTAGCTTGCGTGGGTTAAAGTGGATTGAATTGATTGTAGTCACCGACCAAACTGTGCTAGTCTCTCAAGCTGAACCCCCCCCCCCCCCCTTTTACCTGTTAGAATTAGGATTAGAACTGACATAGGTTTAGAATAGACTAGAATTAACTTAGATTAGATAAACCAAAATATAAATAAATTGAGAGATTTAACCTCGCTTTAAGTGTTTGACACCCTACTTACTACGAATCTAACACCGACCGGGTACACTGCCCGTTAAAGTGTTGTTTTTGGTTAAGTCAGCAAAATATAAATTTAAAACTTGAACTATCATAAATAAACACCAGACAACGACACTTTAAGTTTTTGGCGCTGTTGCTGGGGAGTGAAAATTAATCTTGATTTTTATTTTATGTTTTGGTTTTTAACATTAGATTAGATCTAACCCTTAGGAGTAGTGTAATTTAGAGTAGTTTATATTCTTGCTTGTTTATTCTATTTAATATGGGCTATTCAGTCACTGAATACGCCGTATTGATTATTTAATAGTTTTCCTATCAAGATTGTTACAGGATGGACGATCCGAACATAACTATGGAAGAATACATCAGGCTCGAGGAAGAAAAAGCTTGAAAACGTGGGAAAGTGTTTAGCTGGGAAACTGCTACGTATGGTAAGATCTGGTATGATGAAGACGTTCACGACCTCAGATCCGTTGAAACTGAATTCCCAACTATAGTCCTCAATGATAGTTTGACATCAAATGAAACACCTTCTTGTGAACCTACGGTAAGTTCTCTTAACGACAATGAAATTGACTTTAGAATATCGTTTGACGAATCCGAGGATGAAGATTACACGGTAGATTTATGACAAAAATTCATTTTCCTATAAAATAATTTATGTCAACGATTTGAAAACGGATTTAGAAAATGATAATGTAAAAGTCAATATGCCTTTGTTTTTGTCACCCGAGCCTACGATCAGTTGTTTTGATGATTTAGACTTCTTTAAAGATTTTGAGAATGAATTTCCAGCCATTGTTTACAATAATGCTCTAACATCTAAATCAGATTTCTTAACTAAACCTACTTTAAAGCCTCAACATATCGATGAATTTAATTTGAAAGATGAAACATCATTGTCCGAATGTGATGAAGGGGAACAAAATGTTTTATACTTTAATGATCTATTTTCTTTTAACGTAATTTATCCCGATGATTCAAAATTAAATGAGGACAATGATGATGATAAAATCGATATTGAACACTCTTTGGGGGATTTATCTGTCAAACCATTACTTGATGTAATAAATACCGACGATGTTGCCTATACACATGGGTCAAATAAGCTTTTGGAAACAAGTCATGATACATCTAATAAATTTTTCAAAACTAAAATTTTTATCAAGGAATTAAATCTTAATATCATGACCTGTAATTATATTATCAAAGAGATGCTAAGAAATCTTTTTAAGAATTTATATGTGTCGTTTGGCATCCCGTTCGACCCCAAATTATTTTATAAGGATGCGATTAAAATGGGGGAAAGTCTAACTTAAAGACTTTTCTGTAAACAAAAGTGCTTGCCGAGAGACAACCCAGAATGTATTTTTATTTTTTATCGAGTCTGTCTTCCCAGATGTTCTATATGGCGTATCCAAACCCCATGGATACGACGTATTGACTATTTGGATGTTATCCAGTCTTTATTTTCAGCACAGTCTATACGACGTATTCGTTAAACGAATACATCGTATTCGATATAGGTATCAATACGGCGTATCCTGGGGAATGGATACGGCGTATCGACTTCTTGTACAGTTTTAGGTTTTTATTTCGAGTCTAACCAACGAATACACGGAGATAGAATTGCATTTTTTTTTTGAGAATTTACACAAGACCACGTAAAAGAAATATCGACGAATATTGGTGGAGAATTTACAAATCTGGAGATCTTGAAGTGTTAGAGTCTTAAAACTTTAAGGCGGTTGTTCAACACACAATCTTGCTCAATAAAGCTACACGGAGAATCACTACCGAGCAAATATCAGGGGAGTTTCTCATTCTAATTCTTTTTAATTCTCGTATTTAATGTTTTATCTATACAACGAGGACGTTGTATAATTCAAGGGGGGATGGGAATTAGAATGTTTACTTGTCCTATTTTTCACATTAAAATGCTTAAATTATGCTCAAATTTAAATTTATTTCAAGCATACTTTTGTGAAATTACTTGATACATAACCCGCACACAATAACCCTTGTTAGATATTGTGAGGATTTAACCTTTCTGTTTCTAAATGTTTACTCAAATTTCACAAAATATGAGTGTGCCGGTGATGTTGTAGACTTTAGAACTTGGCTTGGTATATCGGGATTGCAATACATTGATGCTGATTTTGTGGATTTTGAGGAGAGATTGGGTAGGATATATGGTAAAGAGATACACCGGGTTTAGGTTTTTGAATTTAGGGAATTGACAGAGCTTATGGAGGAGGGATTGAGTGGTCGAATGCTGATGGAGCACAAGGATGCTCAAGGACAGGGTGTATTTACTAGTCGAGCTTGGAGGAGGCTATTTGAGATTAAAGGCCTGTTGGTACATGAGCTTATCTTGGATTCTTTAGTACATTTAGGTTTAGAGAGGCGGTGCTTGATCTGGATATGGTCGGGGCTTTATAGTTTTAGTTAGGTAGTGTTAGGCGGCGTATGAGCTGGAGAGAGTTTATTTTAGGTATGGGCCTGCATACTACTAAGGATATTGAGTCGGTTGGATTCAATGCATACTAGGTCGAGAGTGCGAGGCAGATCTCCAACAAGGGGGATCTGAGTGCTTATTGGATAGGGATTTCATCTGCTAGATTTCCTTGGCACAGCCTTGTCCTACACTTCTATCAGGGATCCGATGCTTAGGTTGTGCCATAGGCTGATTGCGTGCAGTATTGCTGGGAGGAGTCAGGCACCTAAGAAGGTGACTGTGGCTGATTTGTTTCATCTGAGAGGGATGAATGTTGGTTTAGTTAACATACCTTATCTTTTGGCTAGGTACTTGAGGTTGTTCACTTCAAGGAGGAAGCGCAAGGCGATGATATCTAGGGGTTAGTTTATTACTTGTCTAGCTGAGCATTTTGGGCTGCTTACGAAGGAGAGACTCCAAGGACTAACTGTAATTGTACGAGACCTCCCTGTTATTGATATGGCTGAGTTGGTGAGGCTTCAGATTTGTAAAGAGCTTGATGATACGTGGGTATGGGTAGCCTCGGGACCAGAGAGGCAGCCGGATGATGCGGCTGGTACCCTTGAGGTCACTGAGGGTGCTCCTGATGTTGTTAAGGGTAACCATGCTATTCTGGCAACCGTACAGGCACCTTAGCCATTCCCACCTGCTAGGACTATGGCCCAGAGATTATCTAAAGTAGAGGAGGATGAGAATGAGATTCGAGGAGCATTGGAAGAACATGAAGTGATGGATGTGATGGCTAGAGACCTCTCCAGATTCACTGTGTGGGCAGCCAGAGGCATATCACAGCTATTAGACACTGCTGGAGCTACCTACGTAAGATTTTCGGAGACCTATGTACCATATCAGAGACATAGGGTTAGATAGAGGACCAACGGTGCTAGCACCTCCACAACCCAGCAGGATGAGCAGCAGCCAGACCTATGATCCTTATATCCCTTATCTTTTTGTTTCTATCTTTTGTACATTTTTTATTTATGTCATGATGTATCTAACTTTAAACAGGTTCCCACTTTTATGTATATGTTATGATGTGACGTTTTAACTTGTTTATGCATGATAGAAGAAGACTGGCAGTAAGTTTAGCACCATAGCTCGTTGGTAGATTACAGAACCTAGCACCCTATACAAATTAAGAGCGGAATTAAGAGAGAGTGTGTATACAAGTGTGAAAGAAGCTAAAGAAAAAGTCTAACTTAAAGACTAGTTGAAAGAAAAGTGCTTCCCGGGAGACAGCCCGGATTATTATTTATTTTTATCGAGTCTATCTTCCCAGACATCTAAATGGCGTATCCACTCCATACCATACGGTATATTGAATGTCTAGACGTTATTAGTCCTTTGTTTTTATTCACTTTAAACATTATAGTCAGTTATGGCAATACGGCGTATTCATGCACATGATACGACATATTTGGCAGACCGACCCGTATTTAGATACTTTTTACAAGTCTTAATATGGCGTATTCCAGTTTATGGATATGGCGTATTGATCTCCTGTATAGTTTAGTTTATTTAATTAATTGTAGGTACCGAGATAGGAATGCGTGTTTTTCCTAAATTTTTGCACAGGACCTTGCTGCAAAAGGAAATCAACAATGTTGATGAAGTATCTACAATCTGGAATTCTTGCTCAATAAATCTACATAGAGAATCTATCGAGCAAAATATCAGGGGAGTTTCTCATTCTAATTCTTTTAATTCCTGTTTTTAATGTTGTCTATACAACGAGGACATTGTATAATTCAAGTAGGGGATGGGAATTAGAATGTATATTTGTCCTATTTTTCACATCAAAAATGCTTAAATTATGCTCAAATTTAAAAAAAAATCAAGCATAAATTTTTTTGAAATTACTTGATACATAACCCCACACAAAACCCTTATTAAGATATGTGAGGATTTAGCCAAATCCTTTTCAATGTTTACACCAAATTCCCATAAAAATATGAGTGTGTGGTCTAGGTGATGTTGTAGACTTTAGAACATGACCTTGGTATAATCTATTCGAGATCCCAGTGATGAGTACTAGGGATTAGATGGAGTAACTTGTTTAAATTGGTAAATTTTTAGATTACACCCAAAAAGCCTATACATGTTGTTTATTAACTAACTACACTGGTTAGTTAAATCCCCTCGTATAAACCCTTTGTTTACTCTCACTATAAGAGAAATCCCTAAAAAAAAAACCTAAGAGCCAAATCGTTTAGGAAAAACACCAACGGTTTGTTCGTTACACCTTTACAACCATAAGCCTACCTTGTATAGATTAAGTCCATTTAAAAGTGTACAAGTATGTATTTCCCCTAGTACTTATGTCATTATTCTATCTTTGGTAACGGTTGGGAAAAATTTGCACAATGCAAATAAAATGTAAAAAGTAGTCAAAACTCATTATTTTAACTACCGTCACAATTATTGGTTACTCAGAAGAATGAAGAATATCAAAGGAATTATCCGAGTTAATATGATCGGAAAATGGTGAAATTACACGAGTTTCATAGTTAGTATATAAAAAACAAAAAAATTAGAAAAAATGCAACAAAAAAGAGGAGGAAAGTTTGAAGATTAATCGTTTTTGCAAAAAGCATTAACCGAAGAATTATACAAAAGTAACAATAATTTTCGATGATACGTCCTATAAGTCAACGATGTAAAGTTTTGTATAAAGTAGTAGATATCGCCACTTACCTTGTAAAAGTATGAAAAGTATGGGATATTGGAAAGTGACCGTTACGGGACCGCCAACTTAAGTTGTTGTTTTTTATCTATGATCAAGACGTTTGTAAATAGTTGTGTCTTTATCATGGTAACGGTCAGAAAAGTGTCTAGCAACTTGTACCTTATCTGTTTGGACTTAATCTATTTGCTTTGGTAATTTTTTTAATTACAACAATTAAATTTCCTTTCCTATATCAATTAACAACTGGTCCCTTACTCGAATGAGGATGTGATGCGATTCAATGCAGATCTATTCGTCGTTATGCCATGTATACGTGATTCAGCTGCCTTGTTGGTTTAATACTTTTGGTGAAAGTTAGAAGATCCATACCCTATATCATTCTTCATCCTAATTCTTAGTTAAACTCGAATAAGGATGTGATCGTACACACATGTCTATTCCCCTTTACCGCATATATGTGTGCTTCACTGCCATATGTTTGGTGTGGTACTTTTTGGTGAAAAGATTGTAGAATAATCAACCCTGAGCCTTATAATAAAAACTCAATTTACCTTTATAAACTTGTTACTCCTTAGGCATAGTGGTGGAGATGTGTATCCTAGCCAAGCTTATGATAGAATACTCGTCATGACCGAGCAATTGAGCGAATTAGTTACATGTTACCAGATAGATTAGTTGAGTGATTTAAGTGTTTTCATCTACATATTTCGTAAGGTGTTTGGTTGTGTACTTGTAATAGATCAAATAAATGCTTAAACGTAAAAATCCTTAGGGAAACATTTTTATAAACTTCTAAAGGCTACCTTGAGGACAAGTAGGATTCAATTGGGGGGATAATTTCATGACATCAAATAACGTCACTTTTATAGCATCATTTATCCTATGTAAATAACCCATTTTGTGTAATTATTGCAAAGAATGGTTACTTAATCATTTGTATTTAAGAATTGCAGTAATTATGGAGTACTTGGTGAAGATTAACCAAAAGGCACGCATTCTGGAGCTTAAATGAAGATATTTGAAGATTACTGTTCTGACATCCTATACACTATATCCATCAAGGAAGATACGGTGTATCCATGCCTGCACTTCACTAAAGACCACGAAGGAACAAGATCAATATGCCATATCTAGAGACATCAACTTCGCCGTATTTAAGATATAGTAATAAAATATTTTGGAAGATATCAAACATGGTCCCTACTCCAAGAAACCCCCGTTAACTCTTTAGTTTACCTTGGCTAAATTATTACTCCTGTATTGATTATGACTTTTGAAGGCTAATACCTTCAGGTATTAGCCGTTATTATAAAGATTCGAATGTTTGGTTTGTTTATCTCGATTGCTTAATTTATCGTTGAATGCTTGTTAATGTTTATCAGTTTACACTTGTTTACGTACTTTTATATGCGACCTATCATTTAACTGGATCTAGTGATACGGAACAAGTAATCTAGATTCCGGGATGGATCTCTATATAGTGATTAATACATCTAGACCAATAGGATCACGAATAATAACCTATCTTTGACTTTAAATTGTGATCTTAGTTGGACCGGCAGGTGACCCTTGGGATCAACGAGTACGTTCTTAATTAATTGGTAAAGACTTTGTTAGTTGAATACTGGTGTATAAATTGCCATTAAGCAGTAAGTGGGTAAAGTCTCTATGAGCTAGGGTTTAACAAGATCACCATTGCTTTAATCCCTAAGATAGATTATAATCAGCAAATAAAAATGCCTTATGCGGATACGTTTAATTGTGACAGGATTCTTTGTATCTAGGTTTAAGGAAGAAGTAACGCCTTAATCTTAAGAATGATATGCCTCCTTGATGACATCAAATAACGTCTATTTTATAGCATCATTTATCCCATGTAATTAACCCATTTTGTGTAATTATTGCAAAGAATTGTTACTTAATCGTTTGTATTTGAGAATTGCAGTAATTATGGAGTACTTGGTAAAGATTAACAAAAAGGCACGCATTCTGGAGCTTAAACGAAGATATTTTGAAGATTACTGTTCTGACAACCAATACGCCGTATCCATCAAGGAAGATATGGCGTATCTGTGCCTGCACTCACCAAAGACCACGAAGGAAACAAGATCAATATGCCTTATCCAAGAAAAGCAAATACGGTGTATTCAAGTTATAGAATGTAAACATTCTTAAAGATATCAAACGTGGTCCCTACTCCAAGAAACCCTAATATGCCGTATCGAACCCCTTTGATACGCCGTATTGACACGATTCCAGACCCTATAAATAGAAAACTCAAAAAAGAGTTTTGAGTGTGCTAAATCATATTCTCGATATCTAAACCACAAAAGTTGATTTTCAGAAGAGAAAAAGAACAGAAGAGGTCGAGCAACGTAATTAATTCCATAGGAGACAACGTGTAATTTCTTATACTCTTGTAATCGTTTAGTTTTTGGTATCATTCATTAACTCGGTTAGTTTACCTTGGCTAAATCATTACTTTTGTATTAATTATGATGTTTGAAGGCTAATACCTTCGGGTATTAGCCATTGTTATGAAGATCTGTATGTTTGGTTTTGTTTATATCTCGATTCCTTAATTTGTTGTTATATACTTGTTTATGTTTATCAATTAATACTTGTTTACGTGCTTTTGTATGCGACCTATCATTCAACTGGATCTAGTGATACGGACCAAGTAATCTAAATGTCAAGATAGCTCTCCATATAGTGATTTATACATCTAGACCAATAGGATCACGAATAATGACTTATATTTGCCTTTAAATTGTGACCTTAATGGACCGGCAGGTGGACGCCATGGAACACGGGTACGTTACTAATAAATATGTAATAGACATGGTTAGTGGACCTACTATGTATGAATTTGCCATTAAGCAAATACAAGTGGTGTAAAGTCTCTATGAGCTAGGGTTTAACAAGATCACCATTGATTTAATCCCTAAGATAGATTATAATCAGCAAATAAGGATACTTTATGTGGATACGTTTAATTGTGACATAATTCTTCATATCTAGGTCTTAGAAAGAAGTACCGCCTAAGTCTTAAGAATGATATGCCGCCTCGAGATAAGTAATCATTGCACTGAATAAACAAACCAAACATCTAATTCTAATCTTCGGATTAAATGATGGCTAATATAAGTTTTCCTTATATTGGCTCTGACTGCTCTTTTATCTTCTCTTAATTTGCTTGCGTGTGTTTAAGTGTCTTGAATTGGTTTTAGTCACCACAAAACCCGTGCCAGTCTCTCAGGCTAAAACCCCCCCTTTATCCATTAGATTTAGGATTAACATAGGTTTAGCATTGGTTTAACTTAGAATAGAACTAACTTAGATTAGAAAACCAAAATATTAATAAATTGAAATAGTTCCTCGCTCTTAGTGATCGACACCCTACTTACCACGAAACTCTCATCTGACTGGGTACACTGCCCGTTAAAGTGTTGTTTTTGATTAAGTCGGCAAAATATAAATTTAAAACTTGAAATCATAAATTACAACCACACGACCACACATCAAGTTTTTTGTGACGTAGCTGCTTGGAGAGTAAGAATTTAATTTGAATTTTATTTCATATTTGGTTTTTAACATTAGATCTAACCCTTAGGATTAGTGTAATTTAGATTAGTGTATAATATTGTATATTATGTATATTATGTATATTATGTTTATTTGTGTATTGTTTGCTTGTATATTTGTGTATTTAATTGTTTGTGTGTTTAAATTATTTTCTAATACACGATTCTGGTCGATAAACCGATATAGCGTATCCACTTCCATTGATAATACGGCGTATCCAACTTTCTGTCCAATACAGCATGTTCATTTAACATATTAATACGGTGTATTCAGATCTATTGAATACGGCGTATCAATCATCTGATACAGTAACAGATCTAGTTTTTTACATTCAATTTCTATATATTTGTGTTTTCTTTCTCCTGAGCACATCCTACTGATGGTTTATCCTTTGTTTCAGGTAGTACATGACAAGGAGTTCCACTAAGGAAATATTTACACCTTTTAAAGAACCTGAATAAGAATTTCGATCATCTAGGAAGCATTTCAAGACACTAAGTCTTGACGAATCGAGATCACCCCCTGAAATTTTTTTTGGGGGGGATCTTTTTTCTGACCAAGAAGAATATTCGGAGGAAGAAGTTGCGGAAACAATGGCGGAAACCATGGAGCAATACATGAGCAAGACCCGAGCTGACTATGAATTGGGAGTTGCTAAGCATAAAACTACGGACAAAGATCACTTCGAACTAAAAGGCTAATTTCTCAAAGAACTACGTGACAACACTTTCAGCGGTTCGGATCTTGAAGATGCGGACGAACATATTGAGAAAGTTCTTGAGATTGTCAATTTATTCCATATCCCTAACATAACTCAAGACCAAGTGTTGCTTAGAGCTTTCCCTATGTCCTTAACTAGATCCGCGAGTCATTGGCTAAGAAACAAACCTTCTGGTTCAATTACAACCTGGGAAGATCTTAAGATAAAGTTTCTAAACAAATATTGCCCACCTGCTCGAACTGCGAAGAAAATAAAGGAGACCAACAACTTTTAGCAAGAACCGGATGAAACCCTTTACCAAGCATGGAAACGATTTAAAGAACTCTTGATTAAGTGTCCTCAACACTATTTAACATAAATGCAGGAGGTAATTTTGTTTTATAATGGATTGGAAGTTCTAACTTGACAAATTCTTGATTCAAAAGGTGCCAACCATCTAAGACTGCTGCCGATGCAAAAGTTGCCATCCAAGAGATGGCGGAATATTCTTAAAAATGGCACAATGGAACATCTAGGACAAGAAGTAGTGAAACTTCTAACGGATTGGCAACCATCAGGCACAACTCAATAATCTTGGAAGAGAAATCAAGAAAGTGAATGAAAACGTTTATGCATCTCAAGTAGGATGTGAACATTGTAAAGGACCCCATTACACCAAAGATTTTTCACTCAAGGAAGAAGGGAAACCCCTAGAAGAAGCTTACTACACTCAATTTGGTGCACCTTTTCAAGGAGGCGGATATAGAGCAGCAACTCTGAGATCCTACCAAAGGAGAAACGCAAATCCTTTGTATCAAGAACGAAGGCAATCTATGGAAGAACCCCTAAGCAATTTTATGAGTGAAATAGCAAAGAGACAAGAGGAAAACTCTAATATGATTAAAGAAATCCGAGCTTTAACGGATGCTGCCAATAGAAACTAAGGAGCATCGATTAAAACTTTGGAGATTCAGATTGGGCAAATGAGCAAGGTACTACAGGAAAGAAGATTTGGAAGCCTACCCAACTCTACTGAACCGAACATGATAGACCATGTCAATTCGATCTCGACTACTAGATTATACCTGATACGCCGTATTAGATTATCCCAATACGCCGTATTAGATTATCCCAATACGCCGTATCCACCTCACAGAACAGTAAGATAATGTACGAGAAAATACAAATGACAATTTTGTTCCTAAGTCGTTTGAATGATTACTACTGTTAAAGAAGAGAAGGGAAGTATGAACCGAATTCGTGGAAGCTAAACTAATATGGAGCTTCACACAATCGAATAATTCCATATCCCAAAAGTAAGAAAGAACCCATGGAGTTTTACTTTACCTTGTTATATTAATAATGTTTGCTTTGATAATGCCCTTGCTGACTTAGTATCTAACGTTAGTGTTATGCCTCTCTCGACCTACCTTAACTTAGGTTTAGGCGAATTAGCTCACACTAAGTTGATAGTGGAATTAGTAGACAGGACAGTGAAATATCCAAAAGGAATTGCTAAAAACGTGCTAGTAGGTATTGGTAAGTTTGTTTTCCTCCCATAACCATAGGACTTTCTATACTTCAAGATATGCTCGAGGATGTCCAAAGGCCCTTGATCCTCGAAAGACCATTTTTTTCTATCGCCCATGCTAAGATTGATGTTTTTAAAAGAAAAATTACTTTAAGGGTAGGGGATGAGAAGATTATTTTCAAAAGTGTTAAACCTGCTAGTAGTTTAATTAAGAGGGTCTACATGTTAAGTTTGAGAGAAAGAATGGAACTTGATTTAGAAGCTAGGCTAATGGAAGAGACTTTGGTGTTAAATAGATCATTAGACCCTTTGAATGAAGATTACATCGAATTGAATGATCTAAATGAACCATTATAACTTAGGAGGAATCAGGTTGATAAATTGTTACCCACCATTAAGGAAGGTGAAGTAATTGATGCACCCGTGGTAAGATATGTCAAATCTGAGGAAATGAGAACTTTATTGTTTGTAATTAATGATTAACCCTAGTATTAGACTAAGATAGAAGATCCGTATAGATTATGCCCACAACCTGTTTTCACGCATGATAGGATTCGAATTTATACACGTCAACTTCTTCCTAATCTTGTACGTCAATGTGATGTCCAAAAAGTTTCATAACTCTATAATGAAAGACAAATTAGTGTACAAAGGGAATAATGTTGTAGGAGCCTGAATGAATGTGCCTATTTTTGTTGGAACCATTTTTGTTGTGACGGATTTTGCAGTTTAAGAAGATATGGATGCTTATCGTGATGAAGGAATGGGTGCTGTTTATTGTTTGTGAACATTTTTAAAAGAAAAATAAAGGATTTTAAGCAAGAAGTAATGATGGAATGATTATACCATATACGATGGTAATGAAGAAGTAACTTACCAAATGGTGCGGTCATATCCAAGGTTTAAATACCACACAAATGTACAATGCAACAAGATCCCACCACTACTGAAAGTAAGTGAACATGATAAGATGAACGGAATCTCGCACACATACCAAAAGCTAAATGGGTTCTACAAAGGAGTCTTGAACTAGGACCCGACTATATCCGAGATGCGAAGACAGAAGAATGGCTCACGCGCGGGCACGTTAGCGTGCATGAGATGGAATGGTGAAGGAAGCTAAGAAAAGTCTAACTTAAAGACTTAGCTGTAAACAAAAGTGCTTCCCTTTAAAGAGTAGGTAAAATGACCCCTCATATTGTTATTGTCTAGGTAGAAAAGCCCATTTGCTTGAGGACAAGCAAATCCCAAGTGTAGGGGTATTTGATGAGGTGTCATTTTATACACTTTTTTGGGGTCGTTTAACCCCCTAAATCATGCATTTATGCCAAAAATAGGTACTTAATCGTTCTTTTTCAGGTATTTCTCATTTGGAAGGCATTTGGAAGAATTACACGTGACTTGGGCTCATTTGGAGAAGAAACGGACAAGACTACGGACCTACACCAACATTTATCAAGAATTTCTCTACAGTGGCTGGAGATGGCGTCACAAATATAACGTGACACCATCACCACGAAGATCAAGACGGCGTCACAAGATTCCACGACGGCGTCAGAGCATACGACCCAGCCTATTATCTAGAATATTCTCTTTCATGACGGCGTCACGATTAAAACGTGACGCCGTCACAACGTTTTTCCTATATATACAAACCCGAATTTAGGGTTTTGAGTGTGTAACTTTAGAATAAAAAGAGGGTACGAACCCTAGTTCGTTTAGCAGCTGTTAGGGATGAATTTAGGGCCTAAAAACCCTATTGTACTTCCTCCAACTCATGTTTTAATCAAGTAAGGTTTATTTAATCATTCAATATGTCTATGTGTTGTTTGATCTATCTATGCTCTTGCTTTATCTTTAATATGCTTGGCTAAACCTTCTATTGTGTTTATTTATGATTGTATGAAACCTAGAATGTAGATCTTAGTAGTGTTGCTTCTTGTGATGGATGTGCATGTTAGGCTCTAGAAAACCAGCTTTTGTCTGTATCGCTGTTGATATGTCTAGGGAAACATGATTGTGTAGAAAGGATACCATCGAGTAACAGTCTTCATACTACCTTGCCCCCTAATATGGTTGATCCACTTTTAATATATTTCACATGCACTTAGTGTACTCCTAGGGGCCATGTAATAGTCTTCATACTACCTTACGTGTGTGTTGCTCTAGCAGAATACTAAGTAGACGACGGGTTCGTGTAATTCGTTCATGACTTAGGAAATAGTTACACAGATCATCACAAGGGTGACAAGGCAACAACACTAGGAGAAGCAATCTAGGGAGTAATACATGATTAAATAAACACAGTCTTTTATCTTATTGTTATCACCAGTAGCGTAGATTTATATTTAGTTTAATAGCTAAAACGCATGTGCACAACGTTGTAGTGTATTATAGGCAAGACAACGGGGTCAGTTTTAACATTCACTACGTCGGAATACAGTTCTTAGAAGGCTTGATTATATGGTATCGTCCACATAATCTTCAGGGTTGAGTCACAACATTATTTTTGCTATTTTTAATATTTTCATTCAAAAATATCAAGTAAATCCTGTATAGAGTTAGGAAGATGTGTTTTGATACATTTTACAGCTGTTTAAACTGAAAATTACCTATAGGATCACAGACACAAACAGTGATAACCAATTTCAAGATAAAAAGCACACTCTGTTGTTATTTAAATCATGTAATAACTCCCCTCATACTCTCGACTTACTGTCCTATGTGGTTGTTGCCGTCCTTGTCACTCTCTTAGTGATGATTCTGTGAAACTATTCTCCTAAAGCCCAAAGAACGAATCTTACAATCTAACCCAAGACCACACGCCGCTACTTAGTATGACCCGCTAAGCACTACACATGCACAGGTATTTATGAGAGAACTGATACGACACCCATTTCGCACATTCACAGCCGTCCATGCCTAGCGAAGGGTCCCACCCCCCCACCCACCCCCCCCCCCCCCCCCCTCCACGACTGGTGAGTTACGTCTATAGCACATATAACACAACATCAACCATAACACGAAAATGACTCAAAAGAGCTCTTTTAAAAAGAAATTTCATTCCAGTTTTTTCGAATAACAAAGTTTAAACGAATTCACGTTTCGCTCAAAATTAAGTTTTTATCACGAACATCATCTATTAGTTTTTACAATAACACTTTTTCGAATTAAGCACACTTATCTTCAGCGGGCCCTTCATATCTCCATCAACCTCCTAAGTACCTTTTCACGTAAAGCATGAGACAGTAAAAGCACAGCGTACCAACTCATCCACTCAACAATAAGTGTGTTGAGTGAAATTCCATAGAGTTTTATTATTATATACTACAGAGATAAACAACATAAACAATTTTACGCGAACATCAAGTATCATTTCTTTGCACATTACTTAACATTTCAATATAACGATGTGGATCACGACGCAACGGATATAGGGAGAATTATTTATAACCATCATGACTCTGCGAACACCTTACATATTATTCAATACTTGAATCTCACATAACAGACCCTCCGCTATGAGTGTATCTTATTCTGTTACATTGCATACACGTGATGTACACGATTCCCTCAATCACAGACGGAGGTATGCTATATTGTTCTGTGCCACTATGATACAGATTTAGATGTGACTAGGTAATCTCCAAATAGTACTAAATTTCATGTATATACGTATGCCTTATTCCCGTCTCAATTAACAAATCATTTCAGCGGACTTTTTATTTAGCCGAGTCTAAAGCTAAACTTATAACAATCAATGGCTACTACAGCATACATTGCGGGGGTCCCTTCACGGCTTCTATTACACAAAAACATACATGTTAACACGTCCCGTCGCGGTTTCATAATTCACAATTTAAATATAAATCTCATGCACAGGCTATGAACTCACGTAAGATACGAGAAGTAAAACAGACGATTTATAAGCTATATTATCTTTCATAGATCGGGAAGAGTACTCCAAGGCACCTCCTAAAAGTGACAGTCTGACGTCGAAGTTCTAAATATGCTATGAGTAAACAGTTACATACACTTACACGTAGACACAAATCTTAAATCATGTGATCATTAGATGTGTTTATCCATAGATGGAATAAGTAGAGAGATGCATTTTTCACTAGAACTACCCAAGTCTTTTATACTTCTCAAAATGACTATAGGTGACCATGGTGGTCTACTATACACTCATACAATAATCTACCAAAGTTTTTAGCTGCTCATAACCTATTTATTTTACTCCCGTGAGTACCACAAAATTAACGTGATTTAATATTATTTCTTTTCAACGTAGAACGTAAAAACTAGGTTTCCTGAGTTTACCTTGACTTCATGGACTCATACATCTCCTAGCTCACAATTACGTTTCACAATAACGATGAGGCCTTTACACCCCTGGAAAACTATTTGCACAGTCTAGATTTCCAGAAATGCCAAAAGTCCACTAAATTTACAAGGTTTCGTAACTATTGTGAAACAAGACCATTTTTTACCCCTGCGAGTGAGTCATCTCACAAAACAAACCGAGTTCAGTACACAAATAATTTTTACCCTTGTTACTCTAAAATAGCCATAAATCCCAAACCAAGATAGCAAATGAAAGGTGAGGTCCAATGATATGTTTCGCTTATTGATAGTCTAACTACTGACCCAATCAAAAGATCTATTATATTATGGTAAAATTTTTGGAGTTTAAACAATCGTATTCTAAACCCAAGTCCAGATTTTGGACCTAATTTTCGTATTTTTGAGCATAACCCCTCATCCGGGAGTTATGGTTGAGAATCCAACTATATCATATAGCTGTAGAAAATAACTCTAACAACTATGAAAATTAATCATAGACCCCAAGCTAAATGATACCAACAATGATACGTTTTAGCTACTATTTTTTCAAACAGTCCCAAATTTTTAACTCAAAACCTTTTTAAACATCATTTTTCGATTCACCTAAGACCCTAACCCCAATGCCATACTAATCCAAACACCCTCAAGATCATCACATAAAATATTTACAGAAACCTACAAACATACCATTTTCATGGATCAAATTAAAGAAAACCAAGAACAATAACAAGTAGTAGCGTACAAAACAAAATAACTAGATAAGACATTAGTCCTTATACAAAAGAAGATTACAGACTAAGAGTGAATCAAACCAAAAACAGCCTCTGATTTCTTGTGTGGAGCTCGATTCCAACTAAACCCATTACCACTAGATTAACAAGCTTCCTAATCGAGTCTTCTAATATGATATAACACTCTTCTAATCAAAAAACCCAATCAAAACGCACCGACAAGATCAAACCTAAGAAAACAAGCCCTACAACACACTTTCAAATTTCATGACAATTAAACCAAACTTTGCAAGAGGCTTGGGGATGGTGTTTAAGAGGCTAAACGGTCACATTACAAAATATTTGAGTGTGATGGTGGTGGTGATAGTGTCTCTAAAATGATCGGCAGGCATAGGGAAAGACGAAATAGGCTAAGATAGATTATTGAAATATCTCATGAGTGAATGCTCAAAACTGTCGTATTTTATGCATGTGTTGGAGAACATGGAATGAGTAGACGATAATAAGTTTATAGAAAAAGCAGAAAGAAAGAGGTTGTTTTGTATGGTTTATTTACACAAGCACGGAACTATTGGCCTAGATATTTTTAGAAAAAAAAATAAAAAAACAAATTTTGATATGTTTAATTATAAAGTCTATTTTTATTCAAAAGTGTCTCAGGGTAGCATTTACGTTAAAATAAGAAAAGGTAAAGTTTAAAAAGGTAAATAACGTGAGTTAGTAGCAAGAATTTTCACACGTAAACCATTTGAAGAATTTATGCTAAGACACAACGGAAAATGATAATGGTAGAAGATTATAATGCGAATCTCTGATGTTCTTAACACCTAATGGGATTTCACCGAGAACTTAGTAAACGTCGCGTAAATTACAATTGACTAAACCACAATTTCTTCTCCGGTTAACTTCAATGAGAGGTTCACTATATACTCAACTCAATGAACGCATGAAAATTATATTGTAATACTCGAGTAAAAAATAACGATACCTGAATTTGACGGTATTGTCACAACACAAGCATTTCCCCCCTAAAAAGGGATCTTGCTGAAGCCCTGAAGATCAATACATCATGTTGTTCCGCTTCTTTAGTTAAAATCGAAATCGCCAATGAAGAGAGAGGTTATGTCGTTCCACCTATAGCGTCCTCCCGTTCCTAAGTGTATTTCCCGATCCATGAACTCGAGTTTCATCGAACTTCTACTATAGGGCTCCGACATTTTTCATTTCTGCTTCTAAGGTGTTATTGATCACTTCTCTCTGTCTATAAATTTTCAATGTGTTCTTCTCTTAAATGCAACTTCAACTAAGTATCGATCTAATACATCGTCAAATGGAATGACGGTGTCTCATACTGATATCATTTTCTTTCAGTTCTGACAGACATGGAACGTCATTATGCTATTACTTGAAGCCTGCGGGGTAATTCCTAGTTTATATGCCAACCTGAACCTATTCTTGATAAAAGCTTGAATGTCTAATATAAAATGGACTTAAATTTCCCACGTTCCCAATCGAAACAATCTACCATTACCACGTGAACTATTTCACAGCAAGCATAATTTTTTCACGACCACTTACGAATCTCCCAAGGTTTAACTGTCTCACATACACGACAATCTAACTTTCTAGTCTCTACTACAGGAACTAGGCTAATTAATCGGTTCTTATTTGCCAATCTTCTTTCTATATTTCATGAAATCACTGTCTGTCCCGTGAAGTTCATGGCATCTCCAACTACACTCCAACATATAGGGCATCTACATTCTTCTTCAGATAGAGCTTCGAAAAGGTGTGTACAGCTCATATACACCTACGTGATAACTCTATTGTATGAAAATTTAGCAAAAGGTATCAAGTGGCATTATCCCAGCCACTACCAAAGTCCATCACGCAAGCACTGCAACATGTCTTCCAATGTTTGTATCGGTTCCTTTCACTCTATACTCATTACAGTTCTATGATGGAGTCTAAGCAAGTACTCATAACCAAATTTGTCCCAAAAAGACTTTTTGAAGAGTTCACCAAAACCGTGACAGCGTCAAGCAAAAAGGGTCTCTGACCTGATAAATAATTGTACACAGGCCACCCGTGACACTACAAACAATCTCCTTTCATATACAATCATAATGTGAGCATACTGCATCCCATACCTTATACTTCTCCCATTCTATACAGAATAATAGCGTGTCGAGATTTAGTTAATGGCATGTCAACACATCAGGACCAAATGGAATCATATCCGAAGTATGTTCTTTTAGGAAAGCTTTCATAATGAAATCCATTGTAATTCTCATCCTCTATTAGATCCAAACAGGGATTCTCGTTCTGAAGTAATCCTGACGGCTTTTGGTGTTCAGCTTTGACTTTAGCACATGTGCGCAGTACTTACTGACATATTGTGTCGCAATATCAGCTTTCTATAATTCGGCCAACCAGTATAACTTCTCAATGTGACCTGGTACATTTTTCTATCCGATCCGGCTGAATGGAATATTTTGATTTTTTTATGAGATTCCATACAATATTAGGTCTCCTCAATCCTCCCAAATACTGGTAAACCATACTCGATCCCTCACACAGATTTCTTCGTACATCAGATCTAACTTCAAACGGCTCCCCTTCGCCACGAAATCCTTCGGCACCAATATTTTCCTGAGTTTGTCACGCTTCAACATGTGGATTTGAATTTCGGGTAAGTTGTTATGTATCGTCACCATTAGAGCACGCACTTCCGAATCGGCTCCTTATCCTTCTCCTGCTCAACGCATCAGCGACATCTCTTATCGCTTGTTCCTGGTGATAACGAATAACACAATCGTAATCCTCTCCAGAAGTTCGATCCATCCTACGCAATCTCATATTTAGCTTCTTTGATCCAAGATATATTGGTATGCTTTTTGATTGGTAAGTTATTAACCGTACTATTTAGTGCCGTACAAATAGTCACTCCATAATCAAGTAAGGCAAAAAACCACCCCCCAACTCTCCAAGTCATGGGTCCGATAATGATTTATCATTCTTTCTAAGTTGCCCAGAGCGTATACGCAATCACTTTTCTTCATCGCAGCATTCAACACAGCTCCAATCCTTTAAGAGACGCATCAATCAAAAACACAAAAAAGTCTTTCCGACTTCCTTCAGTTATGATAATCTTGGGCACTTACATAATTTCAGCTTCAATTGTTTGAAATGCCTCCTCTTTCGTCGTCGCCCCACACATACGGCTTATTTTTCTGAGTGAGTTTAGTTACATGTCTTAGATATTTAGAGAAAACTCTAATAAACCTTCGATAATAGCCAGCACATAACCCAAAAATTGTCGCACTCACTCCGTTGGTGTTAGTCGATGCATCCCAATTTTCTAATGGCTTCTCACATCTTTGTTTTTTTTTTTTTTTTTTTTTTTTTTTTTTATTTTTTTTTTTTTTTTTTTTTTTTTTTTTTCATTTTTTTTCTTTTCTTTTTTTTCTTTTTTTTTTTTTTTTTTTTTTTTTTTTTTTTTTTTTTTATTCACGCAGGTCACATGAACTCCATTACTCATCTATTACCAATTGGCCAAGGAATTGCACGGAATCAAGCCAAAAATCACACTTCGAAAACTTGGCGTACAACTTTCGACATCCATAGCAAAATTACAAGATAGATCCTGTCAATATGTCTAATAACATGTTCTTCTTTATTCTTAGAATAGGTATCAGAAATGAGAGTCATCGATTGACAATACAATCACAACTATCAAAGTATACTTCTTGCACACTCGCGATTCATCATCATGAATACAGCAGGCGAATAGTACAGCTCGAAAGGCATTACTCTGAAACTCATAGTGTCCATTAACGATTTTCAAAATGCTGTATATTGGAAAGTCTTCCTCGCGTATGACAAGTTGAGATGACATCCAGAACATTATTAATAACACACAACAACATACTACCTTTGAATCACTAACAACTACAGAACCTGTAGCTCAGGTCTGGATCAAAGGATAAGTTCCATCGATCCTCGAATAATGGGTATCAGATTTCTTGACTGTTACTATCTGTTCAGTATCAACGGTAATCTATTCACAATGCTCTCATTTCGAGACGATCCATCCTACACTTTTTCACACCAAACAACAACTAGAGCTCCCATCGGTGACGAGCTCGGTCGAATTAAAATCCCTCTATATCCCAAGACAATTCACACTTCTCATGCATGCGGCTTGGAACACTTAACTCTTTTCCTTCGGATTCGGTGCTAATAAACGATCTATGGTCGCACGAAGAGGGTGGCAGCCTCAGGTGCAGCACCAGGAATATGATCCATACGGAATTCAACTTGCCTGGAGTGGCGAAGTCAAGGTAATTCATCCCGGGAAATCACCACGTGAAAATCTCGGATAAACAGGAACATCTTCTAATCGCTTCTTTTCCCCTCCTTCGATTCTTGTTCAGTTACTTGAGCTAAGAATGAGCTCACTAAAGAAACACTTCTCGATATACTTTGAGCCTTAAATGCAAGAAACGATGATCTTCAATCGAGAATTATTTCTAATCGCCTTCGATATCACCAACGTCTTACCTATCGAGGGGGTATCCTAACCTATTTCTCACCACATAAAATAGCAGCATCATACTTGATAACCAAACCATCCCCAATAATGAATGTCCAAAACTTCCCAGTTCTATTATCATCAAATCGATTGGAAAAGAATGGTTTAAAAGGTTAAGTGTACATCCTATTAATACATTATTGGTACTTACTACTTTTCCGTCGGCCAATTCGACTTCATAGCTAGTATCTAACTCAACCGGTTTAATATCAATAAGGGTACTAAAATTTGTAGATACAAAGCTTTTATCGGCACCCGAATCAAATAAAGCAGTAGCATATCGGTTGTTAAGTAAGAACGTACCAGTAACCACTTTCGGATCTTGTTGAGCATCCACTGCTCCTAACTTGTAGACAGCTCCGCGATTATTTCCATCCTGACCATTTCTTCTCAATGTAGGGCAATCTTTCTTTAGATGACCCTTTTTGTTGCAGTTGAAACACGTCACTTCTCTCTTGTCTGGGCACCTACAAAAAGCAGTCTTGTGCCCTAACTTGCCACACTTACCACACTTCCAGCAATCCCCATTGTGCTTTTTGTTCTTGCATTTCGGACAAACCTCGTTGTCGTTTGATGCAACATTGGTCATGGTCACGTCGGTTGTCACCACGACCTCCACGGTCTCCTTCACCCTTTCTCTTTTCACCCTCCTGAGCTTCATCAGCTTTATCTTGGATTATCTGCCCCATAAGCTGATAAGCCATGCGGACAGCCTGATCAATGGTAGCTGGTTGCGACGAGGTCACATCACCACGTATGTTCTTTGATAATCCACGAATGTATTGCTCTACCTTC
>BQNB010085860.1:0-28350 GCA_026074375.1 Tanacetum coccineum
CAAGCCCGTTAAACCCGACTAGCCTATTACAATACAAGACCTAGTTTGACTTTCTAAGACCGAGTATTGCATTTGTTCATAACCGGGTATTACAAAATGACGGGAATATGGGCCAAAGTTTTATCAATCGTATATATAAGCAATTGGCAACCGGGTCTTAACTAAGTAAAATGGACCGATCATTTTATTGATTGTGATTGTGGGCTGAGATTTAAATGATTGGGCCTCTACTGTTTGTTTGATTCGATTGTGGAAATATTGTCATGGGCTGGATATGATTTTGGACGTGGATGATCAAACACTAAATTAAGTGTTGGACTGTCGGATATAATACGCTTTCACGTCAAGTTAGACTAGACAATGTTCTTTCGTTAATGACAATTCAAAATACCATTTGTCCTAGTTTAACAACATTCTTGAACAACAACACAACAAACATGATACATAACACTACAACGATCCGAATAAGATTCACTAAAATGTCAAAACAGCTATGGAATTTGGACTTTAATGTCAAGTGATCACGAAGTTTATTTGGTATCCCTTATTTAAGTTTGAAGTGGGTTTCACAAAGGCGTCTACTTATTTCATCATCGAGACTTCTTTCTATTTTCTACCCCTTTTCTTCAAACCCAATCTATCGGTTGATGACTTGCTTGAACGTATACAGTTAGGATATGAGACTTAGATTCTCTAGTTGATACCCGATTTAAGGAGTTACATTGTAGTACACACGGTTAAGCTAACACTTTAAAGTAGTTAACATGTGAAGTATGCTCAGTTCATACGCAGATGCCGATGTGAATAGTCTCAAGAGGTGTTGTAGTTATTTTGGCTCTTAGTTGAGTGTATAGGGTACTTAGATGCTTTCTTCTGCATCGTTCTTCAATCTACAACAGTGCAAGCTTAAGTAACAAATTTGGGGAATATTACTCATATTTAAAGTGTTGATATATTCGAAGGTTTACTTCAACCCAGTGTTCACAGCAAAGCCGACAAATACAAGGTTGGTAAGTTAGCCAAGAGTAAAAGATTAAGATGTGAACAGCAACACTCACGAGGATATTTTAAGCTAACAGAATGTCAATGGTTGCTTTCACAGTCTAAGTACAATCTCTTCAAAGTTCTATCAATGTCCTTTAATAACTTTTTAAGATGTTGCTAATGACAAGAACTTCTTTGTGTATATGGTCATACACGTCCAATGATGCTTCCAACGAGTTCGTGAACCATCATTGTGGAATACGTGTACTTTGATACTTTGATGTTATCAGGTCCAACTTTCCAGGGGAAGTAGTTTATACAACTACTTCACTATAGTATGGTTTATTGAAGTATCGTGCATGGCGTACGAAAGTATGTTGCTGATCTCCGATTGCATGATATCCCCCAAATAAGATATTCACCAATACCAAATTTCAATGATACAGTATAGAAGCCGATATTAGTTTGTAAGAACCGTGATCGCCATTATGCATATCGTCCTGTTGCAAGCATTGGTGGATGATCCCTTGAACCAGCTGTCATTATGTTGTTATGCATTTGACTGTCGGTTGTGGAAGTTACAATTGGAGTTGTCATGATGAATGATTGAAGAATTATGAAGTGAAAAATGATTGTAGGATCTTAAGTAGATTTGTTGTGATTGAAGTTGTGGTAAAAAGAAAGCAATAAACGTTCACAGGATTTTACAAGTCTATGATTAAAACCAAGAAGAGAATTGTGTCTTTCGCGGGATTTTACAGAATCAATAGAAAACCGTGAATGCAAATTGATTGAGATTAAGGTTTATTTGTTGTGAATTGAATGTCTTGAAAGTTTAAATTCCTAAACTGACATATTTCGCTTGCAAGAGTGCATATTTCGCTTGGCTTGAAAGAAAAATTGCATATTTCGCTTTGCTTGGAAATTACGTATTTCGCTTCACAATTTACACATTTCGCTTTAAAACAGAAACTGCATATTTCGCTTGAATTTGAAACATATTTCGCTTGTACTCAGTCTTGCATATTTTGCTTGATGTTTAACATGTTTCGCTTGGACTCATTACTGCATGTTTCGCTTGTTGTTTAACATATTCCGCTTAAACTCGTAACAAACATATTTCGCTTGAAATTTTCCTGCATATTTCGCTTAACAAACATGCATATTTCGCTTGAAAATTTCCTGCATATTTCGCTTAGCATACATATTCCGCTTAGTCTTGTCTTACATATGCAGATGTAGTACATGGGTCTCTTGTACTCGAAGGATACCGGTATGTCTTTATCAACATATGCAGATGCAGATCACGCGGGGTGTTAGGACACTAGATGTAGTACATCTGGTAGCACTCGGTTTTTAGGTGATAAACTTGTTAGCTGGTCGTCTAAGAAGGAAAATTGCATGGCCATCTCGAGTACAAAGGCTGAATATATTGCCTTATCTGGGTGTTGTGCTCAAATCCTATGGATGCGTTCACAGCTAACAGATTATGGTTTTCAATTCAATAAGATTCCTCTGTACTGCGACAACAAAAGTGCGATTGCCTTATGCTGTAACAATGTTCAACACTCACGAGCTAAGCACATCGATGTTCGCTACCATTTTATAAAGGAGCAAGTGGAAAATGGAATCGTGGAGCTATACTTTGTCCGGACTGAATACCAACTGGCTGACATCTTCACCAAACCCTTGCCAAGAGAAAGATTCAACTTCTTGATCGAAAAGCTCGGTATGAGAAGCATGTCTCCGGAAACGTTGAAACGTCTGGCAGAGGAAACAGATGAGTGATGGTGGTAACTCATATCCTGTATCATATGTACATAAGAAAACATAAAAACACAAAAATATTTTTCTTTTATATAAATTTTTCAAAAAGAAAATAAAAAATTAAAAAATCAAAAAAATATAAAAATATGTATCTCTGGCATGTCTTCTGAAAATCGATAACATTTACGGCCTTAGAAATGTCATTCAATAATGATACGAGGCTGTAAATGAAGTTCGAGCAGAAGTTCAAAAGCTTTCAAAACATGCCAAAAATGGCTTGCTATTATTTCAGATAGCAACCCGGTCATCATCTTAAAGGCAAGTATTTCAAAAAGAAAACTTGACCTCTCAACGGGAATTTATTCTCGGGCATGGTCTACTTTATGACCATGCAAAGGCTTGTGATTACTTTGCATCACAACCCGTGCTTCCTATATTCCATAAGTGTACGTGTCAGTGCGCTTATGTGTCAAAATAAGAGAAATCTTATTTATTGGGTGTTGATTTTCAAAAATAATATAATCATCTTCAGGAATTCATTAGAAAAATTATTTTCAAAGACATTTGACCACTCAAACAACGACTACAGCTCTTTAAATAGAAAACGGGTCATTGTTTGAGGGGGAGAAAATGTCAAATATCTTCTTCATAATTATTCATGTGATAATCGGAAAAAGATTTTAAAACAATAAAGGGTGAACAATTAAAGGGGAGTTAATTAATTTTAACTCAATCAGGCTTTATTTTGCTATGTGTTTAATGCTTTAAGGGTATTATTGCAAATTGTGAGATTTTTTTTCTTGATTATTAAACCTTAGGGATTAGTTTGGCCATTTGAGAAACTATCTTATGCCTTAGGTTTAAGCAATTAGGAAAATAGAAGATCTAGTAAACCTTAGGGGGCATTTTTGCCAAAACCCAAAAGTTTTAAAACAAAAACACCCCCTTCTCGTCTGGTACAAACACACGAACACACACAAACTCATTACAACCTTAAACCTCCATTGTTGATTTTCAAGCATTCAAGAATTCGTTCTATCTTCATCTTAATCTTAAGGTACAGTTGTGTTAATGTTAAAACATCCAAATAATTAAACCAAACCTTGGAATTTTGCTCGAAAAACCCTAAACTCGACCTAACTTTTATCTCCTTAAAAAGTGGATGAAATGTTAAATTGATTGAGGGGTTTTAGTCCTATAGGGGTCTAGATGTTGTGCCTAAAACAGTTTGTAATGGGGATAACACATTCACAAGTTTTGAGTAATTCTTGATGTCAAACTAGCTGAAAAAAGGGCAAGAACTTGTAAAAGTTCATGGGTTTGGGTTTAGAATTGCAATAATGATTTTTTGTATGAATTTGAGTGTTCTTAAACATGCTTAATGTTATATCTTGAATATCTTAGGTTTTAGTGTTCTTATGGGTCGAACAAGTTATAATGTTTCCTAAATGCTAATAGATTAAGATAAGATGGATAGTATTGCTTGAAAAGGTGAAAAATATTGGTGCATAATTTGAACAGGAGAACTATATGCTTTTTCATAGGCGAACTATACATATGCATTAACACAGGCGAACTATACCTTAATACATAAGCAAACTATACACTATGTGTAACACAGGTGAACTATGCATTTTTACATAGGCGAGTTATACACTTGAATTCACACAGGCGAATTATACACTTGTGGCAACCCAGGCGAATTATACACATTTACACAGGCGAATTATACACTTGGCTTAACAACAGGCAAACTATACACAAATGTATAGGTGAACTATACACATAGGATTAACACAGGCGAGTTATACGCATATACTAGGCGATTTATACAGGATTTTTTCTAGAAGAACTAATCTTGTTATCCTGGTAATCTAAGCTTATAACCAAATCTAAGTATATTTAAACCTTAACTTATCACTTAGTGATTAGTTTAGGTCTAGTTTTTCCTTAGAAATCTTTAGTGTTTGCCTTGATTTCCATAAATTGCCTATAGTTAGTGTGTTTTTTAATTATGTGTTTCTCCTTGTTTCATGTGTGTTAATGTGTGCATAACTCCTTGTATAAATCAGTCTTGCATTGTCTTTCAGTGATATATATATTTTATTGTATATGAACTGTATGTGACAAATCTTAGCAGAATCATGTCTTCCATTACTGCTCAACAAACCAAACTTGATCTGGAACTTGTTCCAAAGGAGAAAAGACTTGACATTGGAAAATGCAACGGAAGACTCAATCCTGGAAAGATCCAAAGAGAGCCCACATTTCAAGTTGTTCTGGATGCTCTGGCTCTCACTCCATGCTACTCTGCATTTCTCATCACTGCAGATGTTCCAGAAGTCTACATGCATCAGTTCTGGGATTCTGTTTACAAGCATGACACTTTCTACAGATTCAAGATAGACAAAAGGAAGAGATTCAAACTCAATCTGGAAGTCTTTAGAGATATCTTCAAGATCTGCCCTAGAGTACAGGGTCAAGACTTTGATGCACTTCCTACTGATGAAGAAATTGTGTCTTTCTTAAGAGATCTTGGTCACACTAGGGAAATCCATTCACTCAATGATGTTGTTGTTGATCAGATGCATCAACCCTGGAGAACTTTTGCTGCTCTCATTAACAGAAGTTTATCTGGAAAGACAACTGGTCTTGACAAGCTTCGTCTCTCCAGAGCACAAATCCTTTGGGGTATGTACCATCAGAAGAATGTGGACTATGTTGAACTACTTTGGGAAGACTTCATTTACCAGATTGACAACAAAGCCTACAAAAAGCAAGAGAAGATGTACTACCCTCGATTCACCAAAGTTATCATTCATCACTTCCTTACTCAAGACAAGACACTCTCCTGGAGAAACAAGATCGGGATGCACACCTCCAAGGATGACTATTTGATTAACACTTTAAGATTTGTCTCTGCAAAAGAAGAAACTCAAATCTATGGTGTTATACTTCCTGATTCTTTAACCAGTCCTGAGATGAAGGAAACCAAAGCGTACAAGACTTACCTTGGTTTTACTTCAGGAGCTACACCTCCTAAAAAGGCGTAAAAGTTCAAGAAGCCAGCCTCTCTTAAACTCACTATTGTCCCAGTTTCAACTGAAGAACCTACGGGAAAGTCAAAGAGAGTAAAGAGACATGCAAAGAAGACTATTGGTGTAATTACTAAAGCTTCCACAAGAGGTGATTGTTATTAGAGAAACTCCTGAAGATACCAGTGTCCTAAGAAGAAAGAAAGAGGTGGATGTAACCACCAGGTAAAGGAATTGAATTACTCTCTCAAGTGGCTTTAAATGAAGATGCTTAATTTGAAGAAGTACGAAGGAAGAGTATGAGAGACTTTCACAAGACTCATCCAAGTGGTTCTGGTGCTGTAAAGATCATACCTTTGGTTACAAGTGAAGGAACTGGTGTTAAACCAGGGGTTCCCGATGTGACCGAAGAAGAACCATCTGATAGTGAAGCTGAATCTTAGGGAAATGATGAAGATGATAGCAACAATGAACAAGAGTCAAGTGGTGAAGACAGTGATCGAAAGAATGACATTGATGATGACAAAACCCAATCAGACAATGAAAATGAGTCGAATTCCGAACATGAAACTCATGAGAATGAATCGGGTTCCGAATCTGATCAAGACAAAAATGAAGAAGATGAAGATGATGATGATGAAGAAGAAGTGAAGGACGAACTTGTTAAAACCTCGTCCAACGATTCTAATGATGAAGATAAAACAAAGATTACTAATAAAGCTGAAGGTGATGAAGATGAAGAGATAGATTACACTACTAGTCAGCTATCTTATGATTTAGGGATAAACGGCTATATTGAACCGAGGTTGATTCTGATAAAGGGTTTGTTCAAGAGGAGATCGGGTTCCGAATCTGATCAAGACAAAAATAAAGATGATGAAGATGATGAAGAAGAAGTGAAGGACGAACTTGTTAAAACCTCGTCCAACGATTCTAATGATAAAGATAAAACAAAGATTACTAATAAAGCTGAAGGTGATGAAGATGAAGAGATGGATTACACTACTAGTCAGCTATATGATGATGTGGATATACGGCTAAATGAACCAGTTGATTCTGATAAAGGGTTTGTTCAAGAGGAGGGTACCGATGCTGCAATGACTAACATTCAACAAGGGAATGAAAATTCAGAGATCTTACAAGTCATAGAAGATGCTCATGTGACACTTTCTACTGTTCCACAGAAGACTGAAGTCCCAGTTACCAGCTCTTCTCATTCATCTGACTTGGCGGATAAATTCTTAAACTTCTCTGATATTCCCCATACAGATGCTGAGATTGTTTCTCCGATGGATGTTCACGTCTATCATGAAGTACCAAGCCAGCAAACACCCACACTCCTTACAGTACCAGGCTCGGTTATCTTTGATTCTTCGCAAGTATTCTCCACCGTCATCCCATAATCTTTACCATCCTTTACTTCTCCACCACCAACAACAACTAAAGCTACGAATCCTCAATCTGCACTTCCTAATTTCATATCCGTCTTCCAATGCAACAATAGAGTCACAACATTGGAAAAAGAAGTTGTTGAGCTCAAAAAGGATACTCTCCACACTCAAGTAACAACTTTAGTTGATGATCATCTAGATGCAAGACTGGGAGCAACCAGATATGAATTCATGAACTTCCTTTTGGGGTCACTAACTGTAAGGATCACAGAACAAGTTCATAATCAACTGCCTCAGATTCTGCCAGAGGAAGTGTCTAACTTTGCCCCCCGGTGATCCAAAAGATAGTTAAAGAGTCACTTGAAGACGTTGTTCTAGCCAAAGAGTCTTCTCAACCATAATCTTTATATGAGGCTGCTGCAACTCTTACAAAATTTGAGTTGAAGAAGATTCTTATTGATAAAATGGATAAAAGTGAATCTTATCTGGTAGCTCCTAAACATAGAGAATGCTGTGAAGGATTGAAAAAATCATATGATCTCGACAAGACTATCTTCTCTACTTATGGTAAAGTGTATTCATTGAAGAGAAGCCAAAAAGACAAAGATGAAGACCCTTCACTGGATCAGACTAAGGGTTGAAGAAGAGGAAGACTGGCAATGATGCAACACCAACAACAGGTCCTGAAGCTAAAGAATTACAGTCTGGCTCATCCAAAGGCGACAAGTCTCAATCAAAATCTTCTGGAAAGTCTGTTCAGTCAGAGGAACCAGAGTTTGAGGTTGCAGATTCGGATATGCTACAAGATCAAGAGGAGAACTTGGGTAAGGATGATAAAGAACCCAAGGAGAAGGTTGCATCTAAAGGTGACTGGTTCACCAAACCTACACAACCTCAAGAACCTACAGATCCTGATTAGAATGTTGACAAGACTCCACAACAAAGACAAAATCAAAGCTGGTTAATGACTCTTGCATCGTCTGCTGAAAAACCGTCAAAGACCTTTGATGAATTGATAAGCACTCCAATATACTTCTTTGCATTCATCATGAACGGCCTAAAAATAAATAATCTTACTCAAGAAACACTGTTAGGACCAACGTTTAGACTTCTCAAAGGCACGCGTTCCAATTATATTGAGTTGGAATATGATTTAGAAGAATGTTACAAGGCTCTTTCAGAAAAACTTGATTAGGAAAATCTAGAAGGCAGTGACTATCCATTTGATCTTACCAAACGCCTACCTTTAGTTATGAGTAGAAATTGTCAAAAAGTACCTGTTGATTACTTCTTCAACAACGATCTTAAGTATCTGCAAGGAGGTATTTTGACTATGACCTACATGACTTCTCTCACAAAGACAAAGGCTGCTCAATATGATCTTCCAAGCATTAAAGACATGGTTCCAAATATATGGGCTCCTGTTAAAGTCGCCTATGATAAACATGCACTATGGGGTATTTCTCATTGGAGAGAACAACGTAAGACCTTCTATGCATATGCACGAGGCCTGCAATCAAGACATGATGTATATTCTACAAAACGTATTCTGGCAGTAACTCAGGTCAAGGTAATGAGGAAACAAGGGTATGGGTATCTGCAAGAGATTATGGTAAGAAGAGCCGATAACAACCTTTATAGATTCAAGGAAGGCGACTTTCCACGTCTTCGTATCAATGACATCGAAGACATGCTTCTCCTTGTTGTTCATAATCGGCTTACAAATCTCTCTGGCGATGACATTTCCGACTTCGCAATAGCATTAAGAATGTTCACCAGAAGCTTGGTTATTCAGAAGCGAGTCGAAGATCTTCAACTCAGAGTCAAAAGTTACCAGAAGAAGATCAATGTCACCAAGCCAGAAACTACCAAATCTGGCATCAGAAAAAGAGACCCGTACACTCCATACCAAGACCCTCAAGGATTCATTTATGTCGACAATAATGGGAGAAACGGGTTGATGCGATCAGATAAACTTTACAAGTTTAGTGATAGGACACTAATTGGGCTTCGAACTTCGCTGGATGACATAACAAAGAATATCCGAATGGAGTACCTGCCAAAGAGAAGATGGAGTATATTGGAGAAGAAAAGAGCTAATATCATGATCAAGGTAATTGACAAGCAGTTGAAAGAAAGAAGGTTGATGAGGTGTCTTAAAAAGTTTGTTGGTGGAAGGCACTACGGAACTGACCTCCAGCTACTTCAACGAACAATATGACTTTGTCATATTGTGTTCGTCATCATAAGGTCATTTCATATATTTTAAAAACTTGTGAATATGTATATATGTAGTGTAGACTTAAAAGTAGGCACATATAGTATTTGAGTATGAATTTTCAAGAATTTCTTAGTAAATTCAAAAAAATTCAAATTAACATACTCAAACACCATATAATTCCCTCATAATTTGAGGGGGAGCATTAAGATGTTTCAATTATCGTCTTGTTAATAATTGGACATTTTTTCCCCGAAACCATGAATATTTGAATCAATTGATATCCAAAATATCAAAAGATTTAACATTTTTGATAAGGGGAGAAAATATGATTAAAATATATGGCTAATAATGTGATTTTTATAATCTCAAATGTACGCTTTCCTACATATGTGCTAAACTCTTTCGATTAATCGATGCACATATGAAGAGGGAGCAAATGGTTAAGTGATGACTGAAATGTGGAAGTACCAAAGACCGACCATTTATATTACTACATTGGAGTTATAAGGTGGTTAAGTTTAGGTATCCATTCCCATGATCTAGCCAGAACCGGAGGGATCTACCCAGGGATATTCCACTAGATAGTGTAGAAGTCCTTAGGTATGAAAAAAAAGGAGTAAAGTGAGATTAAGGGAAAAGTGTCGACTGAGATAGAGCTAGTACTAGAACAAACCCAACAAGGTACAAGTTATGAAGTCTCAGTAAGCGTTGAAGGGGTTGAAGAATTAAAAAGAAAAGTTAAGATAAAGGGTGAAAAGAAAGAAGCCCTCCTTACACTTAGGCAGAAACTGGGTCAATACATTTGTTGTCTAGAATCACAAAGATGATTGCTGACATTGAAGACTGACATCATGGACCCAGTGATGCAATGCACAACCCTCCCTAGCCACTCAGAATCTCACAAAATATTTTTGTTTCATTTCTTACGGAGATTACACGCATTTCTATCAACTTTCTCACTTCGAGTTAGTTGGTATTGAAAAGGTGGCAGTCTGCTCCAACCTTCGATCACTAAAACCAAAGTTCACTATTGAGTCTAGAGCCAAAAGAGATCATCTATAAATCTCATTAGGACACTTGTCAAAATTATGCTTGCTTACTCACATAATTTGAAAAACAAGAAATATATATTAATAGTCCTACACATTATCCCTGTGATTTTTCTAGAACATCCGAGTGATACTTAAGTATTCACAGTGAAGATGGAAATCCTGCTTGAGCCAACATCAAACAAGCTCTTGGTAGGTGACTTGTGAGATCCTATACGGATCAAACTTTTGATACTGGATATCGATTCGGTCCAGCTTATGAATTGAATGAATTTTGAAAAAGATAAAAGTGTTGGTGCGTCATAAAAACGTTTGAATATTGACACACCGATTGATTTTCTAAATCAATTTTTCAGTCTTATGTCCATGGGAAGCCTCACAAGGGTATCTAGACCTAGGAAAGCTGAACACGAATTGACGGCTTAATCGGGAATATAGTAACTTACCGGTTCACTCTTACCGTGTTGTCTGCTTTGAGACGCTCCGATAATGAGAACGGCTAGTGCAGCAGTGAAACCCTGTCAAGGAGATTCTTCAGAATTCTACTTGATCACAGGCAGTATTTATACTGAATAACGGGGAATCGTGGTTGTTACAACCGTATTTGACGATGTGACAAAGCCACTTTCATCCATATATGTTGTTTATTACTAACCCATTCATGCAGGTTTCCTAACGGTGGTAGCAGTTTCCCAATGACAAGTCGAAGCCAATACCACATGCTCATACTCGACCAACATATATAAAGACATCATGAAAGCTCAAGTACATGTTTCAAGACTTTCGCTACTTTGATACCATACGTCTTTCTTGAAGCGGCGAAGTATTAAGTTGATACTATATGTCCTCCATAAAGTGACAAAGTGTTAAAGTTAAAGAATATCAAGAAAGATGATTACACAAGCTTTCAACATCAAGAACAGTATGAGCATGTTGGCCCAGAAGTCACAAGATCACAAGAAGGCTAAAGATCACAAGATGATGATAAGAGATTATGCTTGGTTGATGATCTCGAAGAATCTCAAGATTCACATACAAGTCAAGCCTATTTGAACAAGCTCAAGCCTAAAGTCAAATGATCACTACAACGTATCACAAGTTAAAGATGGAAGTTAAAGACTACGAGCTCAATACTAAAGTAGTATGCTAGGTTTAAGTTTCTTGTAAATTGGAGTGACCTCCCTTAGGGAGAGATTGTTAAGAATACAAAAAGTATCGGTCACTTCCAATATAGTTAGTTGTAGCTCGTAGTAAGTCGAATATGTAATGTTAGTAATCTAACCGGGCCAAAGACACGTGGAAAATCAAGCCCATGGCTGGTTATTGCTTAGAGTATTTATACCTTCTCCACACATGGAGAGAGTGTTGGTTGTTCATTTTCTCACACACACTTAATCTAATATTCTCTTTTTTGTTTCTCTCTCTAAGTGTTCATCCAACCACATCTTTCTCTCTCTAAAACTCTTAAATAAATCCATTCTTTATGTGTTAAGATATTCAACATCCTTATTATGCTTCTCTAAACTATGTTGCTTTGTCACTCTTGCAATGATCTGTGTAAGTATTTCCTAAGTCATGAACGAATTACACAAACCCGCCGCCTATGTAATATTTCGTTAAGGCAACACACAAGTAAGGTAGTATGAAGACTATTACAAGGCCCCTAAGAGTATATTACATGCAATTAAAACACTTAAGAGGGATCAACCATATTAGGGGTAATGTAGTATAAAGACTGTTACCAATGGTATCCTTTCTACACGCGTTTCCCTAGACGTCTATGCCAATTGAATATCTTATGGCTAGTTTTCTAAAGCCTAACGTGCATATCCATTACAAGAAGCAACATAATAAGGATCTACACATTAAGTTTCATGTAAACATAAGTAAATATTAAAGGATCTAGCCTAGCATGTTAAATAAAGAAGAAGAACAAGAATCAATCACAAAATACATAGACATATTAAGTAATTAAAGATAAATGAACTTCACTTGATTAAATCATGGATTGAAGGCTGATACAATAGGGTTTTGAGGCCCTAAAAACGGCCTAAAAGCTGCTACACTCGAACTATTAAAGTTAGGGTTCGTCTCTAAAAATTACACACTAAAAACCCTAAAACGAGTTGGGATATATATAGGAAAATAGGTCGCGACGGCGTCGTAAGATTTATGACGCCGTCGCTTCGCCGAATCTTCTAGGGTTTCTTTTGAGGCGGTTACGATCTGACGTTGTCTAGAGTTTCTTTGACGCCGTCTCTTGTATGTTCTAACGCCGTCGCAAAGGATGGCAACGTGGTCTCTAGACAAGTGTCTGTAGATTCTTCAAAAGAGTTGGTGTAGAGTCATAGTCTTGTCCGTTTCTTCTTCAATTGAGCCCAAGTCATGTGTATTTCCTCTAAAAGCCATCCAAATTCTAAAAACGCAAAAAAAAGTTTAAGTACATAAATTGGGCATAATAGCATGATTTAGGGGGTTAAATGACCCCTTAAAAGCATATAAAATGACACCTCATCAATATGCAATGGGTAAAATGGGAAATAAAAAGGCTGAAAGTTAGACCTATTAACATATACATGGGTGAATGGGTCAATACTGCTTATCGGCAATCATCAAGCTATGTGTGAGAAGCATAAAGAAATAATATAGTTATAATCTAAACTTTAGAGGAATCTCTCACCCGACCTTCAAAAAGTCCAATTTAAGGTGTTAAAATAATGTTACCAACTCTTTCTGACTTTTTTTCAAGATGGAGAAATCCTAAAAAACTAAATTTTGAAAAATATTTTGACCCTCATATAAACATAATTCAGAAAAAATATACCTATATTTGAGAGACATGTACCGTTTACTCATATGTTTCTTGTGATGGCCATTGTTTTGGTGATGAATTTAGGATTGTGTTGCTTACTGCGTTTATAAATGGTAGATAATCAGTTTTGATGGTTGGAGTAGAACGATCCTAATCATCTTATAGTGTATGCTCGCATAATCATTTCTCATGTAGTTTATTAATTATTTGTTTGTAGGTTATTCAAAATGCATTATTTGTCGACTTAAGTATGTATGTTTTAGACTGTAGCCATCAGGGTTTTTGACTGTAGCTTATTCAAAATGATTCATCTTAATACAGATGCTTGGATCGAGTTCATTATGTGTTTTGTACTGTGATAACCAGTTCTCATATTTTAGTTCATTGTATTTGCAGTTCCACACCTAATTAGTCTTGTGCCGTCTTTGTATGCATCAATGAAATACCTACTTAAAGCATTATCGTGTGACTACTAATTATTTTACCTAGTTAGTCTTGTGCCGTCAATGAAATGGTAGTATCTATCATCGTTATTGGAAAGGGTTAAAAGTAGTTTTGTAGATTCAACAATTTGCTTTTGTAAATTACGATGACGGGTATAGCTTATGAAATTCTTCCCTACACCTACAAAAAGTTACTAGTATTATTATTATGCGTGCGTGCATGTTGTAATCAACGAGGGAAGAAAATTGCAGAAAATGAAACTAAAATAAGTGGTAAAAGCTAATCCAATTCCCTAAAATCCATTTAGGTCTGACTCACTGTGGTTTCTCTGTGTGATAAGGATTGTTCTTTTTGTTGAATTTCTTGCTTTTGGCGTTGATTAAATTTGTTTATAGTTAAAATGGTTGCTGCAAGTGTCGACGTTTGTGTATGTGTGTATTTGGAAATGCTCTCTTTTAGTGATAAGTTGAAAGAAAAGCCGATTTAGTTGTTTCTGTTTATATTGTTGTTGATGATGGTCAATTTCGACCATGTTACTGTTAATGTTGTCTCGTGGTCTCTGGGTATAAAGATAATAAGCTATTTTGGTTGGTAATGTTATTGTTGTTTTTGTGTTATACAATCGTTGGATTTGCTCTGCAACAAAGTCATAAACGATTGTTTTTGCACATGTGCGTCTTATGTTAGAAAGTGATGTTATTTGTGCTTTTTACAAGGTATGTGATACTCATGGATGTTGACAACAAGTTGATCCAGGATATTTAGAGACTATTTTCTACATACATCATAGTTGCTTTTGCTGATTGCTATAGGTGTGAATATACTAAAGACTAATGGGGGGTTGTTGTTGCTAAAAGTTTATTGCAGCAGTTACAATATAAATAGTTATTCGAATCTGTGACTAAAGACTAATGGGTGGTTGCTGTTGCTAAAAGATTATTGCAACAGTTGTAGTACAAATATTGGTTTTATAAAGTATTAATTTTTACATATTTATGTAAGTCATACCGTTTTCTAATAACGTTTTATTGTTTCATTACAGGTTCAACTACACCAGAAGGTGAAACAAGAGGAGTAGTTTTGGCAATGAAAGGCCAATTACGGGAAGCAATTGATGCAGGTAATAAGGTTCATGTGGTTGGAGTCACGCCTTGCATTTTCATTTCAAAATTTAGTGCTACAAGCCTACTATGTGTATGTTCTTAATATCCATCTGTTACAGGAGCTTAGGTCATGACTAATCCTAATACGATTCGGTCAAAGGGATATGTGTTTGTTAATTTTGTAGACGAGATGGAAAGAAACCATGATATGAGTGAGATGAATGGAATGTTCAGTTGTGTATTGAAGTGACGTTGCTTTTTAAGAGTAACTTTGATTCAAATAATGATAATTATATGTTCTTACTATGCTAGGTAAAACAGAAGTGAGTCCCCACCCCCTCACACACATACGCACATAATAAGCTTAACCAGGAGGAACTTTGGTAACACCAGTTAGTCTTATTTATGTCTCTAATTGTATCGTCTCATACGTAGGCAAATTAAACACAAGATTCTCCTTTGACTTATTGTTAGTCAGTTTTGATGGTACAGTTATAATGCTAAATGAATTCACGCTCTAAATAAATTAAGTGTTTAGGGTGTGAATACAGTAATGTGTATTTGAGGATGTGAATTCATAGATTGACTGGGTAATGGATCAAAATAAGTTCATGTTAAAATAGGACAAACCAGTGTTGGCCGGTTTGATTAATCCACAAACACTTCTGTCCAATTTTTAAGTTTTATATAAATAGTTATTATGCTTAATCTTATTTACAACTTGATTCAATTACATTCATAAACGGATTCATCTGATTAAAACAAATTTTCAAAAAACCGTAGGCGTTCAACCTTCCGTTAATTCAAAACACAAGCACTCAACATCTACATACAACCCGTGTGCATCGCACGGGTCTGAATACCTCGTATATCACAATATTGTAATTATCGCAATTAATGTAAAGCAACAATAATAGATACAAAACGATAAAATGTAGAGAATAAAGAAGACTTATCACAACGAGTAGTGCTATTTATATTACAAGACTATTAGTTGACTCAAACCTAATTGTATATTTTTGGATCAATTAGGTTTAGGGCTTGTTTGTTAAATATTATGATTAAGTCATGTTTAGTTAAAAGATGACTTAATGTAGAGACTCTCTACCTTATCACTTAATATTTTTAACTATAATTTCCAATTAAGTTATAAACAAATAGTTTTTACATAACTTATTTTCTTTTTGACAACAAAATTATATAACAAAATAAAGCTACTAGCAAAAAACTAGAAGCTAAACATACACGGTCAAATCTAGAAATGAAACGAACAACACATTCAACATAACTTTTTTAAAATCAAATTTTCTTATTAAGACAATTAAGTCACAATTAAACACCATCTTAGTGTTTGTATTTTTTGTTCATTAAATCATATATTTGTTATAAATACATAACCAATCTTCATTATGTAACACACAAAACACAAAAAATAATCTCACTTTACAATTTAAATCTAAAACACATGTCTAATGCATAAATTATTTTTTGGAACGACTAATGCATAAATCACTTACAATTATATTATGTACTCTCACTAGAAATTCACACCATCTATTTTTTCAAACTAATCAATCAAATCGTTAGATTTATAAATAGGCTTTAGACATAATTTGTAAACACAACGGTAAAAAAACACAACAATTTATTGTGGTTGGACCGAACTCTACATCAACTCCCAAGCTGCAAATTGAGAGTTTTAAATTCACTAACCGAAAAAACCTTGGTAAAGAAAACCGAGAACACTTGGTACAATTAACTAGCACGAATATTCTTCTTCTCATGCCTAAGCCACTACCCTAACCAACTAGCATGAATATTCTTCTTCTCATGTCTAAGAGCATTAGGTATCAATGTATCATGGAATAAAAATGCCATGCCATTTGGGCCTACGGGTGCCACATTATTTCAACACAACATTTCAAAATACTCCTTCCTTCCTAACACACCTTAACTAATGCCATTTGGGCCTCAGTCACCCATAATTTTATTTATTTTTATTAGTGAATAAATAGGCCAAAGCTCGTTTGTGGGTTTAGGGTATTAGGGTTTCACCATTATAATGGTCATTAATAAGATTATACATATGGGGAATTATGTAGTCTAACATGGTATCAGAGCAGGTATAAGCTTGAGACCTAATCGGTTATCAAGTCGTCAATTCTATACCACTCCATCAAACCTCTCTATCTTCTGTCTCAAAACCCTAGCCACCCAAAAAAAACCCTATATTTGTTTGTTTATTTTTTTATGTTGGTGATTTGTGCTAGGTTACGGATCCACACGATCGTATGTTTATTTTTAATTGTGTTGGTGATATGTGCTAATGTCACAAATCCACACAATCATGATTTGTGTTGGTGATTTGTGCTAAGGTCACAAATCCATACAACTGTGATTTGTGTTGGTGATTTGTGCTAAGGTCACAAATCCGCACAATCGTGATTTATGTTGGTGATTTGTGCTAAGGTCATAAATCCACACAATCATATATTGTTGTTCGTACTTCGGTTATATTGGTTTATCCAGGTTTATCAGTTCGTGACTTCAAGTTTGAAGATTGTTTGAAGACGCTTGTTGTCGGATGTCTTCATCAAGTTAGGCTTTTATTATTTTAATATTTTTCCTTTTTTTTCTTTTCTAGTTTACTACTCTAGTCCGAGCTTTCGTGATTTCGCCGCTCTGACTACGGGGGAGTATTAGTGAATAAATAGGCCCAAGCTCGTTTGTGGGTTTAGGGTATTAGGGTTTCACCATTATAAATAATGGTCATTAATAAGATTATACATACGGGGAATTATATAGTCTAACAATTTTTTCATTTTTCCAAACAACCTAAATTCATTCATATAAACAAAAATACAAATATCATATTTGACAAAATTTACAAAACTATATAAAAAGTAAATAAAAAATCAGAAAAAATAAAAAGTATACATATACATATACTCACGCTGTCTTCCTTCCTCTACCAAAAATACACACACACTCACACACACACAACCCATTAGGAAAAAAAGAAAAGAAATCAAAATTAATACATAAACTTTTTCTCTTTCTTTGCTGTGTAGGTAGCGAAGGTTCGGCGGCGAGGGTTCAACGGGATACCACGGTGTGGTGGTGAGGGTTTGGCAAAACCACGTGGAATGCCACATTGGATTCGACGAGGGTTGTCGCTGTGACACCCATTGCTCTAAGACACTACTACCCTAACCAATTAGCATGAATATTCTTCTTCTGGTAGAATGAACGTTTACATTGATTGTCTATCTCGAGCCCTTTTAACTAACATGAAGTCACACGAACGCCTTTCATCTTCAAAGACATTACTTAACCAAGAGCATGCTTATCAATAATATATTACAACTTGATATTTTATTACAATATTAGTTATAAGTTTTATGCACGCATAAAGTTTACACATGAATCAAGTTTATTTTAAAAACTTTAGTTTAGTATACAAACATATAAAAATTATCGTGTTTAAAATTTTAGTTTTCATGTAAAAAATTCATTATTTATTAATATTGATTTATATTTTGTAAAAAAAAATTTGCTTAAAATATTTAACTTTGTTTAAGTGACGTGTATGTTAAGGTTTATGTTGTTTAAATTTAACAATTGATATAATGTTGTACACAATATGTGAGTTTAATAAAATATGATGGACATAGATGAAGTTAAAATATACAGTTTTTTTAAATGTCTTTCCAGATATCCTTATATAAACTTTAAATAAGAATTACATTAGTCATTGTTATAAGTACAATCGTATTTTTTTAATATCACATTAATTCGAGCTTACATTTGTTATTTATATTCGTGTTAATAATAATTTAGCTGTATATAATATTAAAACTCATGTATGATATCATGTTGTACACAATATGCGAGTTTAATAACATGATGAACGTTGATGAAGTTAAAATATATATTTTTTAATATGTGTTTCCAAATATCCTTATATAAGCTTTAAATGAGAATACATTAGTCGTTGTTATAAGTACAATCGCGTATATTTATATTTATATCACAGTAATTTGTTGTTATATTTGATATTTATATTCATGTTAATAATAATTTAGTCGTATTTAATATTCAAACTCGTGTACGCATGTGATAAACTTATAAAACGGAATAACAATGTGTATTTATTGAAAGTATATAGTATAAATAATATTTGTTATGTTTAGTCTTTATTTTAGCAAAAGTCCAGGGTAGTCAAGTTTTAAGTTGCCATGGGTTAACTTGTGTCCTATGTCCAGCCCATGTGTTTTAGGGTTTGTTCTCCCCCCTCATCTCTATAAAAGGAGGTGGGGAGGGAGAGATCTTGTCACATCATTCTTTCAATACTAATCATTCGATTAGGGTTTATACCTTGTGCCTCTTTTTCTTTCTTCTTTTCTATCGTGATATAAGCTGTTGCTATTGTGTGTGTTTCTTGTTTCGAAGTTCCGCTCTAGTAATCGGGTTGTTGGTCGACTAAATTCCAACAAGTGGTATCAAGAGCTTTGGTTCGCGAGTTTTACCGGTTATCTAGGATCGATCAAGAAGGGTTTCTGTTGTTCGGATCTTGAACGGCAGGGAGCGGCAGGTGTTAGTCGACAGGTTTATTGAAGATTGACGGTTGCGTTACATGTTCTGTTTGATTCTTGGTTTAAAAAAGACAAACAAGGCTGGTGTTTCTTTTTTGGTACTTTGTCAAGTTAAAGGTAAAGGAAAAAAGATACCAAGGTCACGTGATTTATAGGAAAAGAAAGAAGACATAATACTTTCTTGTTCTTTTGAAAAAACACTCACGTGAATACAAAGTGATTTTTTATTTAATTGATTTTGAAGACTTGGTAGAAGTTCAAGTTTTTAAATATTTAGTTATTAAATAAAAGATTATCACTTTGGGGGTTTTAATTACACAAGGGACTTTGTTAGTTTGTGATTGTGAGGTTCTTCACAAGGTTTAGCAAATTAATAAAGGGATAAAGAATGACGGGAGCCAAGTTTGACATCGAGAAATTCGATGGAACTGGTGATTTCGGGTTATGGAGAATCAAGATGCGTGCCTTATTAATCTAACATGGATGTGAAGCAGCTATGGAGGTTTTACCCGCGGATATGGAAGCTCAAACGAAAGCTGAGCTAAACAAAAAAGCTCACAGTGCCGTGATTTTTTGTTTAGGTAACAAGGTTCTGAGAGAGGTTACCGGGGAGACGACTGCAGCTGGGTTTTGGTCAATGCTCGAGACTTTGTGCATGACAAAGTCATTAGCCAACAAGTTGTACCTAAAGAAGAAGTTGTATACATTCTACATGTCGGTTGGACGAAAGATTTCCGAGCATATAGATGAGTTCAACAAAATCGTTCTTGATTTAGCAAATATTAAGGTAAAATTAGAGGATGAAGATCTTGCTTTATTATTACTCACTTCTTTACCAGCATCATACGAACACTTTGTGGATACCTTGCTCTATGGACGGGAAGCTTTGACTTTGGAGAACGTGGTGGCCACACTAAATTCAAAGGAAATCAAAGAAAGGTCTAAGGCGAAGGGGGATGATGGTGAAGGGTTATATGTGAGGGGAAGAACTTATCGTAGGGATTCACGTCAGTCAAGGGGAAAGTCAAGATCGAAGTCTCGATGTGGAAGACTCAAGAGCTATATTTTCCAATCTAAGGATCACTTGAAGAGAAACTGTCCGAAGAATAATCGCAAGAAGTCAACAGGTTACGTCAAGAAAGATGAGCAACCAAGCTCTAGTGGTTCGACATATGACGATTCTGAGGTGATAATGGTGATGACCGCACAGGCTCTGCTAGATTGGATCATGGATTCAGGATGTTCATACCACATGGCACCCAGGTTAGATATATTTTTTGATTTTCTGGAATGCGATGGGGGCAGTGTATAGTTGGGTGACAACAAGGAGTGTAAGATAAGAGGTATTGGTAAGGTGAGGGTACAACTGAAAGATGGGTCAAGTTTTGTGTTACACAATGTCAGGTATATTCCTAAATTGAAAAGAAACTTGATATCGCTGGGAACTCTTGAAAAAAAGGGATATACTGTAAAATTGCAGTCGGGCAAAGTCAAGGTGATTAATGGTTCTAGGGTTATTTTATCTGGAATACGAAGGGATAATTGCGTATACTCTTTGGATGGCCATGCAATGACATGTGAGCTTAATGCTAGTGTTGAAGAAAAATACAGTCTTGCGCAGGTTTGGCATAAAATACTGGGACATATCAGTGAGGCGGGACTACAGGTGCTGGAAAAGCAGGGGCTGTTTGGTAAGAAAAGTCTATGTAAGCTCGATTTTTGTGAGAATTGTGTTCTGGGAAAGTCACATCGAGTCAGTTTTGGTGTAAGAAGGCACCCTACTTAAGGAGTGATAGACTATGTTCATTCAGACTTATGGGGTTCGTCTCAGGTGGAATCATTAGGAGGTAAGAGGTATTTCTTATCTATTACTGATGATTATTCCAGGAGGGTATGTGTTTATATCCTCAGGTTCAAACATGAAGCATTTGGAAAGTTCAAAGAGTGGAAGCAATTAGTAGAGAATCAGACTTGGAGGACGGTTAAGAAGCTGAGGATGGATAATGGTCTTGTGTTCTGTAACCGAGAGTTTGAGCAGCTATGCATTGAGGGTGGGATTGCTAGACATTTGATAGTTGTCAGGACACCGCAACAGAATAGAGTAGCAGAACGTATGAATAGAACTCTCATGGATAATGTACGTTGTTTGTTAATTCAGTCTGGATTGCCCAAGACCTTCTAGGCAGAAGAGACATGTACGGCTGTATATCTTATCAATAGGTCGCCATCGAGAGCGATTGAGAAAAAGACACCTATGGATATGTGGTCGGGACATCCAAGTAATTATGGGATGTTGTGGATTTTTGGCTGTGTCGCTTATCCATACGATAAACAAGGTAAGCTCAAGCCGAGAGCGATAAAATGCGTTCTTTTGGGATGTCCCGAGGGTGTGAAGGGGTACAGACTATACATGCTTGATGATGAATCGCCTAAAATAGTCACTAGTAGGAACGTGGTCTTTAATGAAAGTGTCATGTACAAAGACACGTTGAAGGATTCTGGTGTAGGTGCTGATAAGTCTGTTGAGGAATTATAGGTTGAGGTGGAACTGCAAAGGTTAAATAATCATACGCCTAAAGAAGATCAGACAGATCTAGAAGATGGCGATGATGAAGATGCATGGATCAAGAAACTGATCAGACACCGGATCTCATAAATTATCAGTTGGCTCGGGATAGAGAGCCAAGGACAAGAACGAAACCTTTGAGGTTTTGATATGAGAGTAATATGGCTGCTTACGCGTTTATTGCAGCAGAGGAAGAAGATACTCATGAACCGTTGACATACCAAGAGGCAGTTGCTTGTGAAGACAGTTCTAAGTGGAAAGCTGCTATGAAAGAAGAGATGGGTTCTCTAAGGAAGAACAAGACCTGGGAGTTAATAGATCATCTAGCTGAGCAAAAGCTGGTGAGCTGCAAATGGCTGTTCAAGATAAAGGAATGGATTAAAGTTGTTCAAAAGCCTAGGTACAAGGCAAGGTTGGTGGCTCATGGATTCACACAGAGGGCAGGTATTGATTACAATGAAGTATTTTCTCCGTAGGTCACACACATTCTAGGCGAGTTATAACTTGCATTGACTGCTTGTAAAGATTATGAGTTGGAGCAGCTGATTATAGACGACATTTTTACATGGAAATCTGAAGAAAAGTTATCTACTATGAGGCAGCCACCGGATATGAAACAGGTAACAGGTATGTTTGTTAAGAAATCCCTTTATGGTTTAAGTAGTCACCTAGGCAATGGTATAATAGGTTTTCCTATGAGTACAACATGCTGAGCAACGGGTTCAAGCATTGCAAATTATAACTGTTGCGTATTTACAGGAGTTATGCACCCAGGTGAGTATATCTATCTTATTGTTATATGTATACGATATGCTGATTGCTTATAAGAAGCAAGGCTAGAATGGGTCTACCAAGCAAAGAAGATTCTTGGTATGGAGATCGTTAGGGAATCAGAGATCGTAAGATCTGAAGGTGTTACAATCCGGTATGTTTCTAAAATTTTAAATAATTTTAGAATAGACAATGGGAAATCGGATTAAGATGCCTATGGGTGGAGCAACTTCAAGAAGTTGTTTGTCTGTTAAAAGATTGCCTCGTCAGGGATTGTTATGTTGAAAGGATGAGTAGGTGCCGTAAGTAAATACGTTGGGAGCTTACTTGTAACATATGGTGTGTCACGAGGCCAGACATAGTGGAATGTGGGTAAGTGTAGTTAGCAATATTTGACGAATTCGTGTAAAAATCATTAGGTAAGCAGTGAAGTGATTTTGAAAAATATTTTCGGGGCACTGCAAACGGGGAAGGTGTATGGCAAAAATCGTGGCAACCATGTGGACGTAACAAGTATTGATGATTCAGACTACGCCTTAAGGATCCGGATAAAGGGGTATCTATTCACTTGTTACTAGCATGTTTTAGTACAGAGATGTGATGTAAGCTGGAAGGCAACGCTACAACCCGAGGCGGGCTCTTTCAACTACAAAGGCGGAGGTAAATGGCCCTTACGGAGGCTGTGAAGGAAGCTATTTGGCTAAGGGGACTCTTGGAAGAGTTAGGCGTATAGTTTAACACTATGGCAATTAATTGTGATAATAGACATTAATTCACTTATATTCAAAGATATCATTTTTTCATGAAAGGACTTAAGCACATCAATGTGCAGTTATCACTTTATCAGAGAGGTCTTGGAAGCAAACTAGAAGTAGAGGTACTAGAAGTACTCCAAAGTCAAAACCAGCCGCTTCAAAGCCTAAGCTCAAAGGTGTTCAATCTTTAACTCCTGAAGAACAAGAAGCTGCAGATGTTATGCAAACTCTCAAAGAGAGTAAGAAAACCAACAGATGACATCCATGTACTGGAGGCTTAAGTGAAGGAACTGGTAGGATACCAGGGGATCCTGATGAGTCCACAGTCATCTCTGCTACCTCAAGTGAAGGAACTGTGTTAGGATTATTGTATTCATAGTTACTACTGGTAGATATAGTCATTACTACTGGTAGCATATTAGTTACTCCTAGTAGAGTAATATTGTCATTAGTACTGGTAGTACAATAATGGTTACTACTGGTAATGTTATAGTTAGTCCGGGTAGTACAAATGTAATAGTTAGTTAGGATATGCATGAGTTATATTAGGAAGTGATATGCATATCTTTTATACGCGTTTATATCTTTAATGCGCATTTATGTATTAAGCCTATTAGGGTTTCCTACAAGTATAAAAGGACCCTATGGCATAGTGAAATGTACACCTTCAGAACACATTTCATATAGTTAGTGAAATCAAATTATTAGAAACGATCTTTGTCCTTATAATTATTGTTCTTCTTAGCACTTGTGTTTATATTCCGCTTAGACACTAGTGATCATTTCAGAGCCTCTCTTGTAGACTGAGTTGTATTTATACAAGTCATCTACCACCCTACTAATAGGCTGAAAGATCTATCATTGGGATCTACAATTGGTATCAGAGCCTTTGAGAGCCTCTGGTAAGAAGAATTCTATAAGATCAGATCCATAAAATCCCTCACAAATCCATAATGACATCATCTGATGAACAACACTCCCAAGATGATGAGGTTTTCACTCAAATCCAACCTCAAATCACCACTGTAACCAACACAAATGCCAAATTCCCTTATCTCAAAAAGGGTGAGTATGATATCTGGGCCATGAAAATGCAAAACTACATCACAAACTCAGATCTTCCTTGCTGGAATATTGTTCTGAATGGAAATAGCCGCAAGAAAACTACAAAAGATTCAAATGGAAACATCAAGATCTGCCCTCCTGTATCAGCTGAAGAACATCTAGCTGTTCAGAGGGAAACAAAAGCAAGGACTACCTTGCTTACAGCTCTTCCTGATGACCACATGGGAGATTTCTACCATCTGGATGATGCCAAAGAAATATGGCTAGCAATCAAGGCTAGGTTTGGTGGAAATGAAGAATCAAAGAAAATGCAGAAGTCTTTTCTGAAACAAGAGTTTGAAGAATTCAAGATCACTGAAGCAGAAGGTCTTCACACTGGATATGATAAATTCCAAAAGATCTTGAGTCAAATGAATACTCTTAAAGTAAGGCCTGAAAATGAAGATGTTAATCTAAAATTTCTCAGGGCCTTGCCTCCTTCTTGGTCTCAAGTCACTCTTGTTCTTAAAACAAAAGGAGGATTGGAGTATCTCTCTTTTGATGACCTGTACAACAAGCTCAAATCCCTGGAGTTTGATGTAAAAGGTTATGCTCCTAAACCTTCCAGTTTGGCTAATGCAGCATTTGTTAGTACTGCCAGTACTAACAATAACAATGATACCAGCAGTAACCACTCTCCTAGCTACTCTACTTCTTCTAGTTACTCTGGAAATAGAGAAGCTTCTTCTAGTCATGGAAGTGTGGTTGATGATGTTATACATTCCTTCCTTGCTGAAAGCGAACCAAAACAACAATTGGCATATGAAGATCTTAAACAGATTGAGAAGCTGGACTTGGAGGAATTAGACTTGAAATGGCAGATGGCCATGCTGTCTATTAGAGTACAAAAGTTTGAGAAAAAGGCTGGAAGAAAGATTAAGTTCAATGGACAGGAAGCAGCTAGGTTTGACAAGAAGTTGGTTCAGTGCTACAAATGTTCACAAAAGGGTCACTTTGCTAGGGAGTGCAGAGCAAAAGCTAGTCAAGACAGCCAAAGGTACTCAGCATACAAGACTCAGAATGCAGGAAAGAAGACAGATGATTCTCAAGCTTTGATTTCAGTTGATACTTTTATCAATTGGCAAGATCATGAGGATGCTCATGCTGATGAGGGTGCTTTGAAGATTTATGGGATGATAGCTGGTATGGAAAGTGATCCAGATTCAGAAAGAAAAGCAACATCAGAATACGCCTTGATGGGTTTCACTACAGACAAAGAGGTACAAACTTGTTCTTTTGAGTGTGAGTACAAATATAATGAGCTTAAAAAACTGTATAATGAACAAAGAGAAGAAATTAGTAACTCTAGTGTAGAATTAAATGCATATAAAAGTGGTGTTAAAACTCTAGAAGCTCAAATAAGGTGTCACCAAAAGAATCAGCTTGCTTATGAAGAGAAGATCAGGATTCTAAAATTTGATTTAGAAGACAAGTCTAATTTGCTAGCATATCATGAAAAACTTGTTGCTAATGCAGCACAAGAAAAACAAGCTTTACAGGCTAAATTGGATAATGAGATTGCTAACACTGCTAACTGGTTACAGTCTTCTAAAAATCTTGTTAAACTGATAGATAGCTCAATAAGTGTCAAAGACAAGGTAGGTCTAGGTTATGGTTCTTATGAAAATGAATTATATATTGACAATGAACCAAGCATTTTTGACTCTAGACCTGAGGATTGGCTTGGAAAACCTTTGTATAGTTGGTTTACCAAAGAGGGTGATATGCATGGAGTTCCCCCTCCTATGACAGGGAACTACATGCCAACTCCTGTACATGTTGAGATTGATGAATCACAGTTTTCATATGGACAAAAACAAACAAACATCAGTGAAACTTCTTTTGAAAATGTTGAAACCTGTGAGTCTAATGGGGATGAGTCTAATGAATCTGAAAACAACAACTTTGATTCATGTGAATCTAATTTCAGTGTTTCAACCCTTGAATCTGCATCTGAGACTGTTGTTGAGTCTGAACCCAATGTTGTTATGTCTAAAGTCTGGACTGATGCCCCCATTATAGAAGAAGTTGATAGTGATAATGAATATGTTGTTACTCCTGGTAAAGCAAATGAGAAACCTAGTCATGCTGACAATAAGTCTGCTAAGTTTATCAACACTCCAAGGGATATGGGTAACAAACATGATTCAAGAAGACATATGGGCAAACAGGTGGGTGAGGGATATGCTTTTCCAAAGAAAGCTTGCTTTGTGTGTGGAAGTTTGTCCCATCTTATAAAAGACTGTGACTTCCATGAAAAGAGAATGGCCCAAGAACAAGCAATGGCCAAACAGAATGAAAAGACCAATAGGATGGGTAACTTAAATAGGAAATATGTTAGGATCACATAAATGGACCCGAACAAAGAAGCTTCGGTCACTCGAAGATACAAGACAAAAGTCTAGCTCGAAAGACAATGTTAATTAATGTTTATTATGTAAATGGGCCAAGATGTAAAAAGCCCAAAAGAAAGCCCACAAAGGCTAATTCTTCATTAGTATAAATACACCTAGTTTAGTCAAAATTAGGTTAGCTACTTCATTTTCATTTTTTCATCTTTTAGAGTTTGTAGCCACTCTTTGTTTCAATCAATAAAAAGTTCTTTATTGTTTAATCTTTGGTGTCATTGATCTTGTGCTTCATATATGGAATGATCTAGGGATCCTACAATTGGTATCAGAGCCTACAAGATTGATGAATTGATTTGGTTTGTATTGTTTTTCTCTTCTTGATTTCGAAAAAAAAGGGAGTTTTTGATTTTTTTGTTTTGATTAATTGTTTGTTTGATTCTTGATTCAAAGATGGTTTATGTTTAATCTAATATCAATCAAACCATCTTGTTAGCAATCAACGATCTCGTGATTTTCTTTTGTCCTTTCTTTTTGGTTTGAAAAGTAAAAAAAAAGTAGGGATCGAACGAGTTTATGTCGTTACGATCAAACGAGTGTATTCTCTTATGTGGATCGAACGAGTGGAAACGTAGTTAGAATCGAACTAGCTCAAACCATTGAAGACCGATCGAGTTCCAGTCTTCTAGCATCGAACAAGGGATCGAACAAACGAAAGGATCGAACTAGGAGGATTAAACAAGCTTCACCGATCGATCGAGTGGAAAACAAAAGGATCGAACGAGCTCAACTCCTTAGAGAACCGAACTAGCAAAACCTCTGAGGACCGAACGAGTATACTTCCTCACAGACCGAACGAGCCTACTTCCTCAAGTTGATCGAACAAGACGATCGAACGAGTTGATCGAACAAGACGATCGAACGAGACGATCGAACAAGTTGATCGAACGAGACGATCGAACAAGTTGATCGAACAAGACGATCGAACAAGTTGATCGAACAAGACGATCGAACAAGTTGATCGAACAAGACGATCGAACGAGTTGATCGAACAAGAGGACCAAACTAGCAATTTTTTTTGAATCGAATAAAAACAAACTCAAACACAAATCAAACATTTCAACAGTCACTTATGATCAGATCATTTATAAACAAACTCATTCAATGGCAACCAATGAAGAAACAAATGCTGCTGGCACCGACACTCGTCCACCAATGTTGGTTGAAAATGATTACGAATCATGGAAGATTCGTATTCACAGGTACATTCGAGGCAAACCCAATGGCAAGCTGATATGGAAATCCATCCAGAATGGACCTACACCTCACCCGATGGTCACTGATCCTCCACCTACTAATTCTACTGTTATGCCCGCACCTAGGAAGAAGCTTGACTCTGAGTTCA
>BQNB010085861.1:2285-24326 GCA_026074375.1 Tanacetum coccineum
TAAGCTTAAGATTAAAGCGATCAAGATCATACCAAACACTTATTCATTATTGTAACTTCACCGAGTAGTCATGAGAGATTTTGCCTCTCATGGCTAAGGAGTTCATAACAAAAGCACACTTTACATAAACTTCTATTATTTCAACAACTAGGTAAGAAAACTTCTTTGTTCTTGATCGTTAGATCTTTTTCTTCAAAGGAAAAGGTGTTTCTTGGTGTTTTGGTGAAAGGAGGGAAAGTATGTGTGTGTAAAATGGGATAGAATGTGAGGAATGATTGTGAGGAGGGATGCCTTAAGGATGAAAATTCGTCCTTAATTTATAGGCAAGATTGGGTGCAAAGTGCGACGCACTTAGGAAAAAGTGCGGCAAACTTTGGGAGTTAATGCGATAACATTTAATGACTTTTACTGGAAGTGCGGCACACTTACATATAAGTGCGGCGGTTTTGGGGAGTTAATGTAGGTGCATTTAATGGACTTTAATTTTTCAAACTTTGGGAAAATGTGCGGCGATTTTGGGTTTCAGGGGAAAGTGCGGCGCACAATGTAGCAAGTGCGGCGGACTTCTTGAACTTTGGCCAGAAATATTTTCTTTTCTTGTATTCGTCTCCTAAAGTGTATAGATTCATGAGCTTGGGTCTCTAGAGTCATTAAGTAAACCTATAAGCAATACAAGCTTAATTAAGTACCAAAAGTTCATGAGAAATGATATAATAAACATAAAATAATGCTATAGAAACATGTATAATTTGGGCGTTATCAGGACTCAACTGGGACTGTTGATCCTTCACCTTGAAAAATTGGGCCCTGAACAAGCATTGTTGGAAACAATGGAATGTCCACCCCATTATAACCCTTAGAAATCCTTCTTATATTGCCAAAAAGTTTTTGAGTAAGAGTAGGAGCAATATAAGTTATTTTGTGAGGTAGAAGCTGTCTTTTGTACTTGCTCAAAAAGATTTGTATAAATCTTGGATACATTAAAAATTTAGACTGATTGTCCAAGTTTTTCAACATGACATCAAAAATCAATTTAAAAAAATTAAAGGTTGTGTTTGTGGCTAAGCAAATGATAGCAGTGGCTATGTTGCTACTAAATTGATCCCAAGCAGTTTTCTTAGCACTCAAACAATGAAGGATAGTATGAATTAAAAACTTCCATTGAGGGGAAAAGTGTCCCTTTTGAAAAGTTAATCTGTCAGAATTGGACACATACCCCATAAGAGCAAGTTGCTCAAAAATTTTAGTATTAGGTAAAGTACTAATACCATCAGAATCTTCTAGCTTGAGATGCCTCCTTATAGATGCTTCAGTAAGTCTTAACTCTCCCATCAATGGTAGCAGTTATTTTCATCTCTCCATTCTCAGATGTGCTTGCAGAAGCAGTTTGCCAAAACTGATGGATGGGTGAAACATAGATGGTTGGATTTTCAGTAAGAGCATACTTAATATGAGTAGAATTGAGAAAATCCACTATCTGATGAAATCCTTCACTTCCCTCTGGTTTCTTCAAGAAGGCGACCATATTGTGTTTGTCACAGAAGTCCAAATTCGCCATTCGATTTAGAAAAGTAGGATTAGGGTTCTGGGTTATGATCGTGGATGAGAGTATGTATGTTTGGTAAAGGTAATTGAGATAATAGAGAGTACTTAAGGTTTTTGATTGGACCGACTGAATAAAATTGAGTATTTATCTTGAAGAAATCTTGATATATAAAGAAAGTTCAAGATTTATCCAAATCAAAGAAACCTATAAGCAAAGTAGTTGGCGGAAATATCTCAACGGCTATCTTTAATTAATGAAATTCTGTTATGCCTCAAACAGTACTAACGGTCAACCAACAGTACTAAGTTTAGCCTAACAGTACTAACTTTAAGCCCAGCCGTATTAACTTTACCCAGCAGTATTAAGATATGCCTGGCAGTACTAACTTAATACTGGCAGTATTAAGTTTATGCCTGGCAGTATCAACTCCAATTATTTCCATCATAAATTTATTATCTCACAAGATATATTTCTGTTTTAGCTCTCTATTCTCTCATTTCTTTTTCTCACCAATTAACTCTTTCTGTTTTTTTACAACTCTCTTTCTGTTTTTCATCTCACTATATCTCTCATTTCTTTTTCTCACCAATTCAGACAGTTTTGTACAATGTTCCATCAATTCCATTAGTTTCATGTTGTCCTATCCACTTCCAAGTGTGTGAACTCTTGAGAGAGGTGGGTCATTGGACTATTTAGATGTAGTCTCAAACCTAGTTTGAGCATCTACACCCCCCAATATGGTATCTTGGCACCTAGGATCACTACCTGAACTAGTTCCCTAAGGACTTGGATCATTAAGTGTTGCCTCTAGATTGGGGTCATTCCCTATTGATGTTTCCACTGTTCTTGGCTCTGCTTCTAGCTAGATCGCAGTAGTTGGCAGCCTTTCCATTCTGTCACCTCCAAACTCCTTTGGACAGACTCATCACCAACCTTTTTCAGGGGGAACCACCAGACAGGGTATTCTTAGATGTCCCAGAATCTTTTTGGTATTTGACTCTTCACACACTTTTGTTTGATGTTACTTGTCTTCCAATCAATTCTTGGACTGATATTGACATAATTAGCATCCCCTCAAGCAATTCTTTGAGGGTGAAGCATTCAAATAACAATCGTAATCAATATGTTAGCTGCAAATGTAGGTCTAAAAAACAAGAACTACACCAATACCAAAGTATTTTCTTGTTTAAAAAGTATTAATTTTGACTAACAGTTTGAACTGGCTGTCATTGTTTTAACTAGAAGTACTTTTCATATTTGCAGTACTAAAACCTGCCTAGCAATATTAACCTTACAACTACAGTTTTTTATTTCTAAAATTTATCTCTAATACTATCTCCAAATCATATTAATCATTAGTCTAACAAATACATCTTCAGAGATTAAGTAATCCAATCCTAGCAATCAGAAAGTTAAACCTGCTAACATCAAATGCCTTTGTGAGAAGATCTGCAACATTATGATCTGTATGTATCTTAATCACTAGTGGAGCCTCTTTATAAGAATTCTTTGATGAAAAATTGGTGCCTTATTTCAATGTGCTTGGTTTTATGATAAAACATTGGATTCTTCACAATACAAATGGTGCTCTCATTATCAATGTAAATCTTGGTGTTCATGAAATTGAACTCATAATCAAGCATCTGATTTTGGATCCATAACACCTGTCTACAACAATTTGTAGCAGCAACATACTCTGATTCAGTAGTGGAGTTGGCAACTATAGTTTGCTTTTTACATTGCCATGAAATTAACCTTTTGCAAGTAAATTGACAATATCCTGCATAGATGTGGTTTTTCCTATCAAGGCTAGCTACAGCTAATCACTATTGAAAAGACTTCCAAGTTCATAATGGTTAGGTAAATCATAGGATACAAAGGCCCAATTTAGGTTGACCTTTCAGGTATCCAAAGATCCTCTTCACAGCATGAAGATGTGAGACTTTAGGAGTAACTTAGAACCTTGCATAAGCACAAACATCAAACATTATGTCAGGCCTAGAAGCTGTTGTCAAGTACTTCATGATCTAAATCATTGAATCTGTATAAATAAATCATCCACTTCCTCGCTTTCTTCATCCTTGACAATGCCTTGTGAGTCTCAATTGGAGTGCTTGCTGTCTTCATTATGACAAAATCAATCTGATCTCAATTATCAGCTACATACCTTGTCTTGGCTGATGAAGTTCCATCATTCTATTTGCATGACTTGTACCATAAGAGAAAGTGAGCTCCCATAGAACTCATCTGGAACTTCTTTGGTACATAAACTTTCAAAAATCAACACATAATGTCTTCTTTATTGACTAAATGATGATGTCATCTAACATACACCTGTACTAACAGGATAGCATGTACTAACAGGATATCACCTCTGTCCTTCTTGATGAACAAAGTTTTATCTATAGTGCCTCTTCTGTATCTATTTTCCAATAGGTAGGTAGACAAGGTCTCATACCAGGCTCTAGGAGCTTGATGTAGACCATATAAAGCTTTTTCTACCTTATAAACCTTATCAGGGAACTGTGGATCTTCAAAACCAGGAGGTTGGCACACATATACCTCCTCTTCAATAGTACCATATAAAAAGGAACTCTTCACATCCATCTGGTACACAATAAATCCCATAAATGATGCATAGGCCAAAAATAACCTGATTGCTTCAATCCTAGCAACAGGAGCAAAAACCTCATCATAATCAATGCCTTCTTCTTGGGTGTAACCTTGTGCAACCAGTCTTGCCTTGTTTCTAACTACAATTCCTCTCTCATCTTTCTTGTTTCTATACACCCACTTAGTTCCAATAGCCCTCTTGCCTTTAGGAAGATCCACCAGAGTCCAAACCTTTTGAAGTTTAAATTGCAGAAGCTCCTCTTGCATTGCTTCTATCCAGCTTGGATCTGTCAAAGCTTGAATCACCTTTTTGGGTTCATTTTGAGAGAGAAAACATGCAAATAAGCAGTTTTGATAATCTTTGTGATTTGTTCTCCTCTGCTTTTTGATGTAACTGACCATAGCATGTTCTTCAGAAATCTTGGTCATCCTCCTTGTTTGAGTAGCTGAATTTATGTCTCCAATGATCTGGTCTTTAGGATGATCCTTGTGAATTCTGGTTATGGGAATAGGACTGACATTCATGGTGGTTTCCAAGTTGTTAAGGTCAGCCTCTACACCTATATCTTCATCATTATATGCACCATTAAAGATACCAGTATTTAGAAGATTAGCAGTATCCTCCAAATCAGGCATAAGAGGATCAGTAGGAAGATCATCAACATTAATAAACCTTTGCCCAACAACACTAACAGATGGACTAACAGTACTATCTCTGTTAGTGCTGTTAGCATAACATTCCTTCTGTTGAACAAGTAAATTATCTAATGTAGATCTGAAATCTTGCACATTCTGGTCATCTTCTTTATTTGAAGCTCCTCCTTTCTTCTCTTGACCATTTCTTTCACCCTTATTTGCTGGTTTTTCATTAGTCTTTTTACCAGCATCATCAGCAACTGCATCCCTGAGCTCTTTGGACCTTAAGAATCAGAAGTTAAAAATGGTAGCAGAATATATTCATGATTAGATGCTTTCTCCTGTCCAGTTTGCACTACATTAACATTTGTCTATATACCTGCATCATTATTAGTTTGATTTCCTGCAGAACCTGGCTCATAATTTATAGATTTTGTTAGTGAATCAATATCAAAGAGCCATTCTGGACCACTTCCTGCAACATTAGGTTTATTTACAAGAAATTTAATATGCAGGTTCTCTTCAACTTTCTTAGTTCTAGTGTTAAATACCCTAAATTCCTTACTATTTACAGAGTATCCAACCAAGAACCCCTCATCACCCTTCCCTTCAAACTTGACTAGATGATCTAAGGTATTCAAGATAGTAACAGGACACCCAAAAGGTCTCATGAAGTCTAGATTTGGTGATCTACCATTAAAATTCATAAGGTGTCTGTTATAGGCATTAATTATCAAAACTCCTATTCTTGAATCATAGCAAGCATATTAATTGACTTCAGTCCAAAATGTTGGTAGGTAATTAGTGAATCTGCTAATCATAGACCTATCTGCCTCATTAATGTATTTTATTCTTTCTTATTCACTATTCTATTTGTTGTGGAGTCTAGCAACACTAAATTCTTCTTTGATTCCTTTCATCTCACAGAACAGATTCATTCACTATCTTCTTAAAACTCAGTTTACATTGTCAAACCTGCTATTTTAATCCTTATGATTTTATTTGATATTACTATGCCTGATAAAAAGTTTTAAGGATTCCACAAGTCACATCCTTAGAGGCCAAAAAAAAACCCAACTAAACCTTACTAAAGTCATCCATTAAACAACAAGGCAATACTATCTTTTATTTAGACCTCTTTACAAATGTTGGACCCAACAAATCCATAAGCAACATTTGTAAAGGCTAGCTGATAGAGTCTCAACAACCTTGGTCTTATAAGGAGGCTTTGTGTTGCTTCGTCGGTGGTGTACAATGGTTATGTCAAAAGATTCGGGGAGGTGACCATTCCTATTCGAGATCTCTCAAGGTTATTCTTCTTAGGAGTTTTTTTTCGGAGTTTTATTCAGTAGAAAGTTGTTCTATTATGTTTTTTCCTATGATTCTTATTCGGCGTTCCCTCGTGGTAATCTCCCTTACTGACAAGCAACCACAAGTAATGGACATTTTCAAAAGCTTTGAAGGAAACCTCTAACAAGGTTTCCCCTCACAAGTTTGTTCATAGTTTTAAAGTTTACATGACTAAGCCTCCTATGCCATAAATTAGACTCATATATTGTAGCCTTTGCAAATAAACAAGTCAAACCTCCTGATGGAACAACATTCTTTAAATTAAAACGTAACATATTATTTGTCTAGGAACTTAAGCAGTACTTACTTTTCATCAAGTAACTTAAAAATCATGAATGAATAAGAACATTCATTCACATTAAAAGAACACTGTTTTTCTTGTCACACAATTGGAAACAGAGAAAAGATTAAACTTAAGTTCCTTTACAAAGTATACATCTTCAAAGTCTAATTTCCCAGTCCTAATTTTACCTTTTCTAGTAATTTTACCTCCTTTAGGACTTCCAGCAAATGCAACAAATCTTCCATCAATGTCTTGATAATCTGTTAGGTAGGACTTGTTCCTAGCCATATGCCTAGAGCATCCACTATCAAAAATCCCTTGATCCTATAAAGCATATAGTGGATTACCCTGTACTCAAAATAAGAGAATTAGTTTCTCTTGGGGACCCAAGCCATCACTGACTTGAGTCTGCCTTGAGGATCAACATAGTCAAATCTTTTAGGCATGTATGATCCACTGTCTTTGGAGATAGGGTCAATTACTTTTCCTATTGGTCTCCAAATCCAGCATGCTGAGGACTTAACAGCATTTTCCTCATGTCCCTGAACATCACTAATTACTGCTTTTGTCCCAGTAGTAGTTACATTGTTTATCTTAGCAGTATTAACTTTTTCTTTAAAATCACTGTTTTTAGGTGCTGTTCTTTGATAAATACTCCTCTTAACTGATAAATGTGACTTATAAAAAACATTTGAACATGTTTTTGCACCATTCATAGTTGGTCTAGATGCAACATTATTAACATATCTGGCAGTACTATTTTATACTGCCGCTCTTGAGGAGCTTTGCTTAGCATTATTAACTAGTACATTGCCAGACTTTATTAAGAATGCAGTTGGAACAAAATTTCTTTTAGGATGTGGGTGAGTCAATTTATTTTGGTGATTCACTCTCTGAGCATTGTTCCATACTGGTCTAACTTCCTTTTATTCAACATATATTTTCCAACCATTTTATTCTCATGAAAGTTACAGTCCTTAATTAAATGATTAAGAGTTCCACATACAAAACAAGCTTTCTTATTGAATTCAAAATCATCCCCTAGTTTTTGAGTCATTAGTCCATTCTAATTTCTTTTATCAACCCTAAGACTCTGACTTTTCCTAAGGTTTTCAGCTTGCCTATATGTGTTTTGTTCAATAACATATTTCCTAGTATTTTCATTTGATTTAACAAAATTGATTTTAGCATAACTAGGTTTATTCTGTTCAATTAAAGGTCTAGTCACACAGTCATCATCACTATCAAACTCACACTCTTCAACAATAGGTGCACAAGGCCTAACATTTTTAGGTTGTTCCAAATTATCCTTACTAGACCTTAGATCATTTGATTCAATCCTGGCACACTAGTGTAGTTTTCACTCACATTAGACTGTATAAGAGCGAGAATTAATCTAATTCTAGCAAAGGACAAGTTAGTCTGAGGGTCATGTAGTTTCCTCAGGTGTAGGGAGAGAACTGCATGATATCCCTCAACCTACTTGAACCTACATTTACCTTGATTATTTCCTCTCAATCCTCATTCACAACTACTAATCAGATGCACTTTTATAAACACTTCACTATTATTCTTTATGAACATCATGCAGATCATGTCTCCAGTCAATTTGACTGTCAAAACCAAATACCATTCTTGTTATTAACACTTATTTGCCTGTTCTAATAGATTCATTAGATTCTTAGATGATGTTTCAAACTTTTCTAATTTGAGTTTCAAATCATCCTTTTCTCTTAGAGCCTCTGCTAACAGATTTTTAAGCTCTGTAATAGAATTATCTCTTACCTTAACATCATATTTAAAAAATGCAATGTCTTCCTCATAAATAACTTCATTTTTTTGATGAACAACAATTCTAGCTTTTAATGATTCTAAACCAAATTGATAACCTATAATTTCTAGGTTAGATTTTTTAAGCTGCTCTTTCTGTTTATCAAAGTGTTCTTTTAAGGACTCATAGGATTTTAAGCAAGCTTTAGAGCAAGTAGATACCTCAGAGTCTGAACTTGATGAACTGGATGAACCGAAAGACAAATGGGCCATTAGAGCAAAGTCTATGGGTCCTTCTTCAGCCTAAAAGCTCCAACCATAACCACCTATCCCATCTTGAACAACCAAGGCATTTGCGGGAGTCTCTACTGGTACAATTCTTCTTGGAACATCTCCATTTCTATTCCCCTGATTCTGTGGTGCCCTTCATTCTCTAGCGAAGTGACCTCTCATGTGACAGTTGTAACATTTAACCTTTGTCTTATCAAAGCCAACATTTCATTTATTGAAGTTCAGATTTCTTTCCTGTCTTCTTAAGAATCTCTCACTCCTCAAGGTAAGCATGACCAACTTCCATTTGAGATCCATCTCTTCATGATCATCAGTATCAATCTGCTCCATGTCTTCATTGTCCAAACAGTGAACTAATAAATTGACTGACAAATAAGGAAAACATACATCATCACATAAGATTAGGAAGAACTTGTCCCTGAAAGATAGCAGTAGTAAACTTCATGAGCAGTATTAAACTGCTCCCTTAGTAACCCGCTAGTGTTTTCTGAAGATCAAAAGCCACATTCTAGAGTTTTTGAAACTAGACTGATTGGCTTTTAATATCAGCTTCATACACCTTCAAGTTGTTGTACAAGTCATCCATGCTCATTGTATCTAGATCAGATTTGTTTCTCATGATCAAGGCAATATTGTTCTAAGCTAATGGTAGACTTCTTAATAACTTTTGCTGCTTCAGAATGGTTTTTTGCATTTTCTTTGATTCTTTGTTGCCTCCAAACCTGGTCTTAATAGCTTCCCATAAGGTCTTTTCACCCTTGATTCCATGAAACTTCAATAGGTGCTCATCAGGAATGGCTAACAACAAAGTGTTTTTTGCTTTCAATTCATTCTTTCTTGCTAGCTTTTGTTCAGCAGTTTTGAGAGGAATGAGACCTTCAGTACTAGCTGATGCAATAGCAGGTGCATCACCATTCACAATAACCTCCCAAAGAGCATAATCAGTGTGAGTAAGATATTGCTCCATTCTCATACTTCATAGATCATAATCTCTAGTTTTGAGTACTGGAAGTTTTAGTGCAAACACTGTTTGGGTAGTTTCTGACTGTGATTCCATCTTCTCTTTGATTATGAGATCTTGTGTAGATATAGTGTTCTTCTTATTTAGAGTTTCTCATCAAGCTCTGATACCACTTGTTGATCCCAATGAACAGATCATCTAGCTTTGTTAGAGCTTAGTTACCCTGGGATAAATCAAACTAACTTATAAAGAAACTATGATTGTGAAATACTAACAAGTATGCGGAATCTAACTTCTAAAACTAAGAAGAACAAAATGAATACAAAACTTTGAATATATTGATTGCTAATATTCTGCCTATGTTACAGAATAACTAACTATGAGATATGAATTATATATATATCTAACTATGCCGTATGGTTCCTTTTATACACTAAGGAAACCCTAATGGGCTTACAAAACGAGTACAATGATTATGCATATCTATTCCTAATTTAACTCATGCATATCATAATAGCAGTACTAACTATATAAGACTAACAACACTAACTATTAACTAACAGTACTAACTATACTGACAGTACTAACTAATATAACTAACAATACTAATGACTTAACAGAATTCCAAAAATCTTTAGCACAACATCCAACTTTCCCCACCCTCTTAACCAGCAGTAGTAAATTAGCACCAGCAGTAGTAACTTAGAATTCCCAACACAAATGATCGAATTTAATAAAATTCAAGAACAAATAAACATGGATTTTCAAAATGAAATGAACCGTATTCAGGAGATGATGAACCTTAGAAATTCAAATCAAGATCCTCCCGTTGACTTATATGATCTTAAAGGGAGTGTCGAGGGAGATAATGAGATCAATTTACCACCAAGGAACCTTTAGAGACCCTCTTAATGGGATGATTTTATTAGCACTGACTCCCCCGTAAGGGAAGATGACGAATTCCATGAAAGGTCAGTGTTGTATGATCTTTTCCTAATCCCAAAGGAGTCTGAGGTGACATCTGATAGTGTTTTAGAGTGTGATATGCCTGCTACTACACCTTTGCCCCCTACTGATAATGGGGAAGTAGATTTTGATATCAATTCACCTTTAGGAGAACAAGTAGTTGCCTAGGCATTTGGTTAAGCTACTTTTTAGTCATTTACTCAAAAATCCGAGTTTAACCAAAGGAATGTCTGATGAACCTTTAGGTGATGATACAAAACCTAGATCGTATGATGTGACTTTCTTAAACCCTCTCTTCGATTTTAATGATGATTTTACCTTATGTAAGGATAATCCCCTTTTTGATGAGGAGTTTGAGGACATTAGTAGTCTGGACCCTCCTGAGTTGACCACATTTATTGATGAGCCCACTTTGATAGTCACGCTGCCTTTATCGTGTACTGATATTTTAGGAGATGCTATTATAGATATCGACTTACTTTTAGGAGAGCAATTAGACACCCTCTTAATGGGGGATAGGGAAATTGACTTCAATCCTAGTAGGGACATAGAAGAACTAGAACGTTTACTAGCCGATGACCCTTTCCCAGTCCCAAGCGTGTTTGATGGACCTTTAGGTAATTTTGATTTGATGTCTAGATCAACTAAGACTAGTGACCTTTTTGAGGAGCTCATCGCTGAGATCAGCCTAGATGATTCAATTCTAATTGGAATTGATGATATGTATTACGATTCAGAGGGTGACATTCTATTTTTTGAACAATTGCTTAATGAAGATACATCTTCCGATGTATCTCCAGCATTGTTACCTACAGACTCCTCCTCACTAGTTACTACACACCCAGCCCCCGTTTCTAAAGCAATTAGCTTAAGGGAGGAGGAAAGATATATCCATTCTTCTCCCTGACACTGTCAAGGGGAACGACGATTGTGATGAAGACCCCTTCTTTTGGTTTTCATCATATGCCATCACCCTGTCCTGCTGCATACTCACCTAAGGAGGTGATGTATTACTATTTCCATCTTTACCTCACATCGGGTGATGGATTAGACCATGGACCTGAAATGAAATAACACTAGAGTCAAGCTAGAGACTCGAACAAAAACAAGCGCTTCTTGGGAGGCAACCCGTGTTCTATTTCTCTTTCTATCTTTCTTAGTAATAATAATATATTAGTTTAGTAGTAGTATTAGTAATGAATAAGTGTGGGGGTGTGCTTCTATCCTTGTTGTGTTTCGTGGTTTTCTATATTTGCTTGCAGGATTCCCTATATTCTTGAAGACCTTCGTGCTTGTTTTTAATACTTCGATCACGTGGTCTCCGATCATCTTCATGTTTATATCCTTAGAATCCTTAATCCTGATCATATATATATATATATATATATATATATATATATATATATATATATATATATGATTCTATTTCTCTTTTCACACTTGGAATTTTTTTTACATTTGCCTTTTCGTTCCTAAGTATGGGGGAGATTTCTATCAAAATTGATCATACCTGTTGCCAGTCTGTGCCCCTTGCAACCTTGTTTTAACCAAAATATTGCTTTATTTTATGCAACAAAAAAACTTAGTTATTGTTAGAAATGTGAATAAGTAGGCCCGTAGAACTAGGTAGCTTTTGACTTGACCAAGTTTTGCACTCTAGCTTTTCCCCTTAGCTTTCGAGACTAAGCGTTTGCCTAACTTTAAAATTTTGCAAAGAACGAAAAATGATAGAGTTAAATATAAGTTAGATGCTAAGCGTGGAGTAGTTGGATCTCTTTAGAGCTCATAGAGGTTAATTGTGGCTTTTTGCTCCCACCAGCTTAATAAACGTTATATAATTGTTAAATAAATAAAGTTACTTTGGTTTTTGCGATTCTTAGTTTAAATCCCTTCGTAGAGATTTCTTCTGGTGAAATTAAGGTACACATCGAGGTTTTGTCAGTGTTGTGGGGAAATAGGCTACCGATTCCTGACGGCTCACTACCGTTGTCTAGGTAGTTAAAAGACCACGGGACTTGAAATTTGGCTAATAATAATAATTATGTAATAAACTGAAGCCGAAATAAGACCACTAGACCATGGTCGGCTCGCATACCGATGTGGTAGTCATTTAAAGGGTGGAGGTAATAATAATAATAAATCCGAGACTGATAAAGGTTTACTGGATCATGGTAAGCTCGCATACCGATGTGACAGTTTTCAAAAAGTTTGAGGGTCTCCTAGTCGAAATAAGACTCCTGGATCATGGTCGGCTCGCATACCGATGTGATAGTTGTTTAAAGGACCAGGAGGAATAAAAATGTTGCGTTAATAATAATAATAAAGCCAAATTTTGACTCCGGGGTTATCTAAATAAAGCTTCCGTCTCTGGACTCATAGTTGAGTTGTTTCTGATGAAATAAAAATGATAACCCCTAAATCATGCGAATTTAAAACCTTAATGTGGACCTTATTCTCACCATATCGTCTCTTTAGGAAAGGATTTTAAACTAATTATGGTCTAAACCGGGTTTACTTTATATGAATAAGGACTTAATCATTTTGTCACCAATAATAAGAATAAAATCTTCAGAGCATTTAGGAAAAAGGGAGCAGAAAGTAGTTATGCCTACACAATTTGCATTTATGAATAGTGTTAGCATCTTAACTTGTATTTAACAATGATTTGGTTTTTAAGCTTGGTTTGGGGCGGGTGAAAAATCAAGAATGATGAATTTATCCTTTTGGACTCTATTTATAAGTGTTTCGGGCGTAGTGGGGGTGGGTTAATGGTGCGGGCTTCAGGCGTGTTTGTCTTGGTAAGTTATTTTTAATCGTTTATATTTCGTATTGTGTTGTTGGTTGTTCATTATTACACACAATTAATTATCTGTTTCCTTTAATTTTTTTCTATCTCTAAAATGGTCATCCAACCACTCTATTTCTCCTAAAACCAACTCTTTTTCCCTAACCTGTATGTTATTTGATTAGTCTTCAATTGGTATCAAGAGCCATGGAGTGATTTGTTTAGTTTTTGTGTTTGTTTTGTTGGTTCGTTTTCTTTTCTAAATCGTACGTCATTTCGTGTTCTTTCTTTGTGTTCGAAGCTTTTATATTAAACTAAATGATTCATTTACAAGGGAAATTGATCTTGTATTCTTTATGTTATAGGGTATAAGCTTTGAATCAGAAAAACTTATTTTTTACAACTTTGGTTTTAGAAATAGTCTTATAAAGGTCAAATCTTGTTTGAAATTTTTTTGGCTTTAAAAACCATAAAGTTTGCATTTTTTAGGTTCCTATAGGATTGGTTAATTATTAGTTGTACTAAGAAATATTCTGGGAAAAAACAATCAAAAGTTTGTCTTTTTGTGTTTTTGAGATTTTATGTTTCGTCCTAGTGTTGACCGAATTAGCAACTTTTCAGTTTTAACCGAATTGTCAATTTTTGTTTTAACCGAATTGGCAATTTTTGTTTTAACCGAATTAGCAACTTTTCAGTTTTAACCGAATTGGCAGTTTTTAGTTTTAACCGAATTAGCAGCCTCTCAAGTACAACCGAATTAGCAGCTTTTAAGGTTCAACCGAACTCGCAACTGCACGTATTAACCGAACTAGAAATTTCTTTGACTTGACCGAATTCGCAGATTTCCTTGTCAACTGAATTAGCAGTTCCATGTCTTAACCGAATTCGCAGTTTCAGTTTCAACCGAATTAGCATTTCCTTTGTTAACCGAATTCGCAGTTCTAAGTTTCAATCGAATTGGTAGTTTTCTTTGGCAACCTAATTCGTAATTTTTCTTTGAAACCTCAAATTTGCTAATCGAAAATTATATAGTTTATTTCTTTGATTTATAAAATCCCGTGAAACATTTACTTGTTTTCCAGGTTTAATCAAGAATTGTAAAATCCCGTGTAGTTTTACGACTCAAACACATAAAAGACAACTCATAACAACACAATTACTTTCAATCACCATTCGATCAAACAAGTAATCTTTTATCATACAACTTTCATAATGACGACTCTTGCTGACAAAGCGATTCTTTTGGGTGCTGACAAAAAAAAAAAAAAAAAAATTCGTCCAACTATGTTAAAAAAAATATGTAAGATCTTGGAAAATCAGAATGGAGATATAACATGAGAATAGCAACATAGATGAATGATCATTGAATCCGTTGAAAAATGGTACTCATATGGCTACAATTGAGGAAAATGGTGGGGACTAGCCAAGGAAAATACCCTGAATTGACTCCTGCTGATGCAATTCAAGCTGATTGTGATGTCAAAGCAACAAATATCATTCTCCATGGATTACCACTAGAGGTCTATGCACTTGTTAGCAATCATCGAATCGCCAAGGAACTTTGTGAAAGAATTCAACATCTCATGCAAGGAACTTCTATAACACCTCGTGTTTTAGGTCATTGTACGACATCATGTAATTCACAATTTATTTTTAGGGTTTTACGCGTTTGCTCTTAAATCGTAATCGTTAAGCTAAATCGCGTAAACTAAAAATGATCATTCAATGTAAACGGGCATTAAACGATTAAACATTTACATCAAGAAAGTGTTAAATGATTATTATGAGGATAATTATCAACTTTGTTCATCTTATTTTTATTGGTTACGTAAAATGCTTATGTTTCGCGATAAAATGCGTTTCGGCATTCCCGGAAGCACCAAAACCTATCTACGCTTAAGCAAATACCCACGATTATACCCAATACACAAAATAATCAAAATATCATCATATAAATGTGTATGTGGCTGGATTTGTAGTGATAGGACCAAGCAAATATCAATTTGATAACTACTTGCCCTAAATATCAAGGATAGATATTTTTCTAGGGACCCAAGTAGAAGATTTTATTCAGAAGAAACTTGTTGATTTGAAGGACAATCACAAGTTTAGGGGAGGATTGTTAGGAATAAATCTTCATATGACTTAATACTGCCAACAGTACTAAAGGAGTTAGTACTGCCAGCACAAAGTTAGTACTGCCAAGGAAACTTAATACTGCTAGTTGAAGAAGTTTGTACTGCTAATTGGTCAAAGCTGATGAAATGAAGATAAGAATGCATGGAGAGCATTTCGGGATATTTAGTTTTGAATTGTAACTGTTCCTAATAGATAGGCAGATATATTTGTAAAGGGCTCCTTGTATTTCTATAAAAGGAGATCCCTAGAGTAGTGATAGATAGAACTTTAAGAGATACATTTAGAGTGTTTTGTAATAGCTTCAAGGTTTTGTAACCCCAGTACTTAAAGAGTACTCGTATTATTTATAATATTGAAGCAGTGAATTTTGTGTTTATTGTTTGTGTGTGATCATTACTGTTTCATTCATAAATTTCTCTAGAGTATCAAAGTGTAGATTCCGCATACACTTTGATATACATACAAAGTCTCAATCTTTGTTATTTTGGATTCTTCCAAGGTAACAAACTCTTTATATCATAAAGAATCGATCAAGGCGTGGGATCAACAGTAACATACAATTAACTTGGTTATGTTACAATAAGACTCAAGTAATTGCCTTCATTATGCTATCTTTTTAAATCGTTTGGCATATTAAGTGTCATAAAAAATAGAGGCAAGTTTTTTTTTCTTTTTGTTATCAAGTTAACAACTTTATGCGTTTGGATTGTAAATGTGACTGGGCATGATTGGCTTAAAGAAAGATTGAATAGGGTCTTTGTTTAATTCTTGGGCCATGGTAGAATGTGTTGATTCACTAAGTTGGGCTGTTTGATTTAATTGAAGTTTAGTTGAATCAGAAATGTAATGAAATGTTATATGTTATCAGTTAATAGTTTTAATTGTTTAATGTTTGACTATTTGGTACCGGTCTAATCACAAGGTGAGGAGCTTACGGGTTTATTTAGCTAGACCGACTTTGGTTAGTTGCTTTAGCTAAATAAATCGGGTGGTATTCGTTTAATTGCGGGTCTTCAATTCAGTTCCATTTTCTATCCTTTTTCAATTAATTAATATTTAGCTTTGTTTGTTTGATCATTATTGAGTAGCGAGTAGTTTATTTTATGCTTGTTAACAAAATTAGCGTTCTTCGTTCAATTACTTGTTATTTGCTATCTAGTTTTTCTATAGTTTATTTTTATTAAATTTTTAGTTTAAAATCAAAAACAAAAATATTCGATATTCAAGCATCAAACAAAACGCTTTTGTGAATTTCAAATTCATCTCGCGTCGGGATACGACATCCAGGAGATAAAATATTGTTTGTCCTCAAGCAATTTTTTATATCAAACGAGATACTATCTATACTATTACTATTTGATATTTAGGATATATTTTTATATATACTATTGCTGCCGGGGAGAGGTGTACGATTTTCACGTGGTGTTTGAAGTTAAATGAAAAACTAAAAGAAAAAAAAAAATTCTAAACATCAAATTTTCTAACTCTATCAAAAAAAGAGGTGGAGAAAAAAAAACTAAAACAAAGGAGGTGTCCACTTCCAGTCCAAGCAGTACTAATACTATTAATACTGTTAACACTGGAGTTAGTACTGGCAACACCAAAGTTAATACTGCTATTACTAAAACTATTACTGCTAGTTTTCAGTGATGGCCACATATTATGCCTATTGTGTCCACTCAACCACAAGGGTCTCGCTAGTTCATGAAGATCTTGAGCAAATTCATGATGATGATTGGAAGAAAGTATCTAGTGAATTTGCCCTGGCTTGAGCCTGAGGGCAAGAAAGTTCTATCAGAGAAATGGAATGAAGAATCACATTGATGGAAGCAAGTACTGCTGTATATGATAAATCCAAGTAAATGTTTCAACTGTCATACATGGGACATTTTTGCCAGAGAATGCAGAGCACCAAGAAGTAATACCCCCAAACAGAAATTGGAATCAAGGAAGCTCATCAAAGGCAGTAAGGATTGAAAGATGCTTTCTGAAAAGGCAATGTTGCTATAGATGGTGCTGTTTAGATTGAGTGACATGGCAGAGGATGAAATTCAAACAAACATGGCTCTCATGGCATTCACAGATTCTGAGGTATCAAATGATAAATCTTGCTCTAAATCTTGTTTGCAAAATTATGAAGCTCTTAAAAAACAGTATGATGATTTACTAGTTAAATTAGATGATACACCAAGACCAACCACGCTTTTAAAGCACTACATATAGAAGAAAAAGGGGTTCCCCCCCTAGGTTCCCCCCCCCCCCAATTATAGAAGCACAAAGTAGTTAAATATAAAGAATCTTAAAGTCCCTTTCCTCTGAAGAGAATGGTTCTCTGCTGAAAAGAAGATAGGTAAAAAACATAAGGATTATCTAATGGGGATTAGTTAAGCAAATCTGAACTTGAAAAAGTTAAGGAAGAAAAAGAGGGGTTTGAATTTAAGCTAGCAAAGTTTGAAAAATCATTCTAAATTACTTAGGATGAATTTGTTAGACATTTCATAACTGACAAGATAAAATGGGTTTTGGTTATAAAAAGCTGGTCCCCTCCACCTCATCCCTTAATTCTCAGACAGACCAACAACCTGTAGGACTTGTCTTAATTCATGTCTAGATGAATTCAAACAACCTGAGGTAAATGAGTATGGTCCTAGGGATTCAAGCTTAAAGCCAACCACTGTTTGTGATAAAGATCAAATAATCCAAGGAGATACTTGATGACTCTTTAACACAAACAACCCAAGTCTGTTACTGAAACTGGGAGCTCTGTAGTGTCTCCACTCAAAGGTAGACAAAGACTGTAAAGAAAAGATTTTTCCATCCTTCTAAATCATGTTATGGTAAGAAGAACCTAAAAAGGCTAGGTAAGAATACTGACGCTCAAATTATTGAAATTGGGTTCAGATGATAGGAAGAAGTTGATATATCCCAAAGAGAAGAAAAGAAAACAGATGTACCTACTGCTACTAACTGCTTACTTAGAAAAGAGTCATAAAACTGTAAAACCAAGTAACGGTCAGTTAGGTAAGCCGAGATATATAGGTCACCGAGACTAGGGGGGAAACCAAAGAAGTTGGAATGGTCCAGAAAAACCTAATCAATTAGGATGTAACCTTTTTTTTAATAACAATTCATGCTTTATTTGTGGTAGTTTTGATCACATCCAATACAATTGTCCTAATGCTTACAATCATATGGTTCCAAGAGCAGTCTTAATGAAGACTGGCCTAAAAACTGTCAAAAATGCAAAGCCTCTTAGTACTGTTAGGTCTGTTAACACTGTCAGACCTTTTAGTACGCTAGGAGTACATTTAATGAATGTTAGGCCTTATAATACTAACTGCACACCCGTAACGAAACCAAAATCACAGTTTCCTTGTGCTAGACCAAAGTCATCACTTTTCAAAATAAAGCACAATAACTGTTCAAAGGCCCTTTTACAAGAATACAACATTAACAAAAAGGTTTAATATTCAAAATATTAATACTGGTAGACAAACTGTTAATACTGTTAGACCAAATTGTTAGGAAAATATTGTAAACAGACTTAATACTGTTAGTATTAAAGTTAAGTCTGTTAGTTATAGTTAGTACTGATAGAAAATATTCTACTGTTTGTAATTATACAGGTTAAGTCTGGTAGAGCAAGTTTAATCTGCCAGCATTAACTTAAGTTCCCCCACCCCCCTGGGAGTATAAAAGTTATACTAGCTAGAGGTCAGAATGTTTAAAGTCCTGGTTGTATATTATATTAATAGTTATCTCTAAGCGTTAATATAGGTAAGAGATATGCATTATCTCAAAAAGCTTTAGGTTCCTTATGTTTTTATAAAAGGAACGTAGAATAACATGCATAACATATCAATTGATTGAGCATTTGCAATCAAATAGTAATAGTAATAGTATTTTTAGTATATCGTTCTTGTGTTCATCTTGGTATAGATATTGATATTCCGCATCAATATTTGTATTCACGGTTATTGTCTCTCATAGTTTCTTTGGATTTATCTAAAGGACTATAAGTCGTGTAAGGCTCATTTAGATCCTGTTGATAAGGACCTACAAGTGGTATCAGAGCCATCTAGGATCGTTTTACAGATAATATTGAACACGCAGCGGAATAATAAGAAAGCACTACTAACAAACCAAGGTTTTGTCATCAAACGATTCCTATTTACCCCAACCTATAACATGGGGCCACACCAACTAATTTGGTGTACTAACTAACAACTAACTAGTACTCTCATTGGGAGAGTTTCTAAGTAAGATGGATATTAAAACCTAACTACGAGTCTATGTCTCCTTTATATAAGATAGAGCATAAGATTTACAAAGAATACTAATCAAACACATTAAGTTGCGTATTAATTATCATAAATGTCCATCAATAATGCTATTAATTAATCATTAAGTTCCATCATGAAGTTACAATCTTGTAACTTCCCAATCCATTAAGATCCTATCTTTGTTTCATTTTTTGTTTCTTTTGACTCATCAAATCTAATAATTCCCAACAATCATCCCCATAGATGATGACAAAACAAACAATTTTCTGCAAGCGAACTTCATCATAAAGCCTAAGCATCCCAGAAGTTGAGATGTATCATCCTCCCTGAAATGAAAGCAATGCTTCCCCTTAAAACTGACTTAAGATCTTTTTTGAACATGTCACCACAATACAAAGTTGCAAATCACGAATCTTCTGTAGTCTTCTTCCTCTTTTTGTAATCATCCAATAGGGGTCTTTAGTAGATAAGCAACTTGTAAACACTTCCCCTCAAGTGGTACATGTAGATGGTTAAACAATTAAACAATAAGCTTCCCCTGAAACCCATATGTTTACCATCTCGTTGGAACTCGATCCTTCTGTAGGCTCCATGTAGTGATCACTGATGAAGAAAACTGAGTATAACAAATTTGTTGAAGAAGTTGAATTTCCCAAACTTGTGTCTTATGTCTTGCACTATCCACGTGACGTCGAACTTATAAGTAAATCTATGAAATATAAGTAAACACGCAAACCTCTGACAAAATCCTCATCTCTATGAGACCGACTGAGCACAACAACGAAACTCCTATAAAGTGATAGCAAGTGTGAGCATTAATCCACAAACCCATAAGAAAAATCACACACCCTTGCTATCTTCGTCAAGTCCTTCGTTCACACCATTGTAAGAAAACGAACAAGTTATCTTAAAAGCCAACCACAACTTTAAGATAAAGATAAGACACTGCAACCTGTGAAAACTCAACTACGAACATCAAAAAAGCAATATTTGCGTTTTCTTCAAATCACTCTCAATAAATTTCTCCAAATACGAGCCATTATTATTTACCCCTTAACTAAGCATTTGAGATTCAAATAATCCATCTAAAAATATGCACTGTACCTATATCGCTTCACATCCTAGAAACCAAAATACCTCTATCCGATATCGAAACAAACACGCTAGTAGTATAAACTAACTTCTCGGATGAAACTAGCAGTAACCTTCGAACATAAACCGCGTGTACTTTCACAACGAGCAGTACTATTGAGCAAAATGAGCATTAACTATTCAATATAAGCAGTACTTTCGAACAGTACCTTGAGTCATTGCATTCATTCTTTCATAGAAACCCTTGAAGTAACAATGATTTACAATTTGTAACGCAAACCAATTATGTAGAGATGACAATTATAAAATTGATATATCAATAAATCTCAAAAACCCCATAAACCTTTTAACACCAATATGAATTCTTGAAAATTAGGGTTTTAATAAAGGGTTTCTTCAAAAACCCTTGTAGACCAGATCAAGAGCCCTCATGGCTCTGATACTACATGTTGAGATCGTTAGCAACCCATCTAGGATTAGTTTTACGAATAACATTAATACGCAGCGGAATAAACAAGAACAATAATGCTATTCAACAAGGTTTTCTTTATTCAAACGAATAACTAATACACTATTCGACTTTAATCAGTCGACTATGCTATCTAGATAACTAACTACTAGATAAAGCTAACTATTAGACTCTCATTGTAGAGATCTAACTATGATGGATGCATAAACTACATACCTTAAACCACTTTTTTATAGTATAAGGAGTCAAGTTTAACATGGAAACTAATAATATAATAATGATAAATCAATTAAGTATTCTTTGACCAAATTAAAATTATTTTTGACCAAATTATTATCTTTGACCCAATTCAATTATCTTTGACCAATAATTCATCAATATCTTTTGACCAAATCAGTTCAATTCTTATCTTTTGTAGTATACTTTGACTACAACTTTGGTCCTTCATGTTTCCATCTTGTTTCATTCATGTTTTGTCTTATCAACTGAAAATATAATTCCCAACAATCTTCCCCTAGTTGATAATAACAAAACCCAATAAGCATGAACTTCCCCTGAAGTTAATATACGAATGAAACTTCTTCCCCTTTTTGTTATAATCAAGTAGGGGTCTTCAATAGATATGCAACCTGCAGATGGTTAAACATTTAATCAATAAGCTTCCCCTGAAAGTATGTTAACCATCTCTTGAATCTCGAACTCAGTAGGCTCTATGTAGTGATCACTGATGAAGAAAATAGAGTATAACGAATTTGATGAAGAAGTTGAATCTTCCAACATTTACAACTCCTCCAATTCAACCTGTAGAAACAACATCATCCCCACCAATGTTTACTATTCCTGACACCCAACCAACT
>BQNB010085862.1:0-28350 GCA_026074375.1 Tanacetum coccineum
GACATGATGAATGAATAGTTATGAAATATGAAGTGTGAAAGATTTTGTTGGATCTTAAGTGGATATGATGTGATTGAAGTTGTGATTGAAGTTGTGGTTGTATGCAATTCACGTTCATGGGATTTTACTCGTCTATGATCAAAACCGATAATGAATTAACAGGATTTTACAAGATCACTAGATAACCGTGAATGATTTGATTCGGAATCAGCGGCCAATGATTTAATTGTCTAAAAACAGATAATTTTCTGGCTAGGGTTAAAGCTGTTTGTTTAAATAGGCTCACCAAACTGAAACGGGCCTAAAAATACAGATGGGCCGTGAGCTAGAACAAAAACAAGTCTAACACAAATTCCAAAAAACTGAAAAATGTCAATAAATCATAGTAAACGAGTGTTTTGGGCCTCGAAAAATCCGTAACCAACTAAAGGATGCATACAGCGTGATCCGTCTCGTTTTTCTCTTCGATTTGAGAGGTCACGGGCCTAAAACGGACTTACGGATCAAAAGTTATGGCTGTTTTACTGAAACCCTTTTCTTCACACAAGTGTTGCTAAAATTATTCAAACCGCTGTTTGGTAACTCGCCGTTTACAACTCGCTGTTTAGCAACTCGCCGTTTAGCAACTCGCCGTTTAGCAACTCGCCGATTAGCAACTCGCCGTTTTTAGCAACTCGTTGTTTTAGCAACTCGCTGTTGACAGCAACTTGCTGTTGACTAGGTCAAACCGACGTTGACTATTTCCTTAAATCGTGGATCTTGTCCCCTACTTTGTCAAACCGCCGGCTAGAGTATTAATTAAATAAGCAACTCTCCACCAAGAACACTAGGACGATTTGAGCAAAATCGAGCCAAATAAGCTTTTTATCCACGAAAATAAGCTAAACCATGTGTTACTAAGTGGGTATAACAAGATTAAACACACACTAACACTTGTTTCTTTGTAAATCTTCCAATATGAAGCAACTCTCCACGAAGAACACTAACCTTTTAAAGCTTATAATTCGAACTTGGAGCTTGTATAACCCACGAAATTGATACAACCTAGCCTCTTTGATGTGTAGAACAAGAGAAGATCAAGATTAACAAACAAATAAGCCCAAAAAAAATTTTGAGCCGTGGGGTTTTTTGTCACAATATAAGCCACGAATTTGAGCTTGTTTTACCACACGAATCAACCACGAATCCACACGTAGCTCTGATGCCAATTGTAGGATCCCGTTAACACTTCACTTCATACAATCGATCACGAATCGGAACTAGAAATGAGAAAGAGAGTGAGTTGTTTAGAGAGAGAAAGAGGAGAGAGAAATGAGAGAGAAAAGATTTTAGATAGATATGAGATAGATATTTTCTTAGTTAGAAAATATCTATATATATACCCCTACACATTTAATGTGACGTGCGGGATATTTAACTAGGACTCGGGCTCGGGTTTTGCTTGGGATTAAACCCGAAACATATACAATATTAGATTAACTATCGAGCCCGATTCCCGATATTATTCTATTACAACATTAACTAATTAAAGACCGAAGCTCCATCGTAGAGTGACCGAGCTTCTTTGTTCGACTCAATAAATTGAGGCTAACATGCCGATTGAGATGGAGCTAGTACTGGAATAAACCCAACAAGGTTCTAGTCATGAAGTCTCGGTAAGCACTGAAGGGGTTGAAGAATTAAAAAGAATTGTAAAGATAAAGGGTGTAAAGAAAGAAGCCCTCCATACACTTAGGCAAAAACCGGGTCAATACATATGCTGCCAGAATCACCAAGATGATTGCTGACATTGAAGATCGACATCATGGACCCAGTGATGCAATGCACAACCCTCCCTAGCCACTCAGAATCTTTCAAAAGATTCTGTTTCATATTCTCACGGAGAACTAAAACCACGTTATCTATTGAAACCTCTCACTCCGAGTTAGTTTGATATTGAACAGTGCAGTCAGCTCCACCTCCGATTACTAGAATGATAACGCACATATTGAGTCTAGATCCAAGAATCAACAATTCATCTCGTTAGGACCACATATCCAATTCTCTGTCTTTTCACACACTGTGGAAACAAGACTATCCTAAGAGTCCTACGCATTATCCTTGTGATATTGCCAGAACATCCGAGTGAAACGAAGGTTTTTTCATAATAAAGATGGAAATCCTGCTAGAGCCAACATCAAACAAGCTCTTGGTAGGTGACTTGTGCGATTCTACAAGAAACAACTTGTGTCAACTAGAAAGAATCGATGGTGCGATTCGTGTGAAACAACTTGTTTCCACCAGGTATAGAGAATTGACGTTATTGATCATTTGACAAACATCAAACCTCGAAGTGTAACAAAATTCTTTCACAGAAACACTTAGACTGACTTTTCAAATCAATTTTCCGCTCATATGCTAACTGTTTCAGTACAGGATATCATTAAAGATGGAGATGAGATGGAAATTCCCAGAACCTGAGATATCAAGTGAATAACCGAATGCTCAGACACGACCTACACTTGTTATGATGTTATGAAAGACCTCATAAAGGTGTCAAAAGCATTCGCAAAACTCTGATGTCCATGTATTTCTTCACAAGTGCACAAGATGGCGATCCATTACAAGATGATGTAAGATTATGTTTGGTGATGATCTCAAGAAAGCTCAAGATCATGTCAAAGACAAGTCCTAAGATGAAATCAAAAGAATCACGTATCCCAAATAGTACAAGATTCAAATGTCTATGACTAAAGACTGAAGTTATGTAAGTTTAGTTATTTTCAGGTGCACCCCTCCTTAGGGGGAGATTGTTAGTAATTAGAAAAAGACTCGGTCACCCCGTGTATATTTACTGGTTATTATAGCTCCGTATTAATAGTTAATAGTATTTTTTCGGTATTAAGTCGGCGTACTAAATACCGGTATATTGTAAGTACTATATAAGCCTCTTCCAACTTTGGAAGAGGTAAGCTAGTCATTTATTTTCTTTTCATATAGAAACACATTTTCTCTCTCTAGAAAACTCTCTCATGTGTTTCTCTCTTTAGAAACTAGCCAAATCCAAGAATCGACCCCGTGTTATGAAATAATTATATACCACAAAAGGATAATGCATATCTTTCCAAGCTTCTTCTAAAGATAACTATTTCTGTTACATAAACAAACTTAACTACATGAGACCAGTACTAACTATAGTACTGCCAGACTTAACTTAGTACTGCAACTTAACTAATGTCCTACCATAGTACTTTAACTCTATAACTACCAGACTTAAGTCTGTTTACAATAATTCCTAACAAAGTCCCTGTCAGATGAAATCTCTATCCAATAATCCCTAAGATCCCCCTTGTCGGGGATCACTCTCTCACTACCCAACCAATATTCCCCAAATGCCATCCTCTGCCATCTCCTCCTCGGTATTAAACCCAATGCCAAAATGAAACAGCCTCCAAGTCAACCTACGTCTAGATCCACCCAACTAAAAACATAAAGTGTCATCAACGTCCAAACCCATCTCCTTATCGCTAATTCTACAAGTAGTGAGAAACTTCAAAATTAACTCCCGAACTAACGATTCTCTGATCTCAAATAGTCTCATCCATACATGACTAGTAAACAACTCCTTCCCCTCATTTTCAATATAAACCATCCTTAATCGATCAGCCAGAGTCTGCCTCATCCCCTCGATCAACTCGACAAAATCTAGAATGTGTACCTCGTTAACCGACCTACCCTATATCGTCTCAAGCCTCTGCTCATAGCTATACATGATATCCTCAGTGTACCCCTCAACTTGGTACCTAAGCCACTGTGTCACAGATCTCTAGGTGGTAAAGGTCCATATTCTTAGATTATGGATTTAAAAATACAGAAACAGAGGATTGAAATTTCGAGATTAAAGAGGCGCGGTTACTTTGTTTGAATTTTGGAGTAAAAAGTGTGTGTGAAGAGTATCTGACGTATATGCTGGGTTTTTATACCCACGCTTGATATGTCGTATAGGGTATCATTCAATAGAGCATATTGGACAATAAGTTGTTACGGCGTATAGGTGTCGCCTTAACACATCGTATTTATTCTTGAAGACCAAATTTTTCAAAGGTTAAACAAATAAAGAAAAACGTACTGTGGCCTTTGCAATATTCTTGTGTGAACACCATCCTTATAATACCGCTTCGGGTCAAACGACACATATAAACTCTTAAAAAGACTTAATGGTATCTCGTTGTTAAGAAAATTCCAAGTCACGATATTAATAATTAATTCTATGATAAAACTTCTCACATTGAAGATTCTTCTAATTTTACTGTGACCTATTTTCAGAAGCTTATTTGACCGTATCAATCTTTGTTGCATTTCCTCTTGAAGACTGTGTTACATCAATTTCATCATCATCAATGTCCTTTTTTGATTTAGATTATTGGGAAAAACTAAGTTAAGAGTAAATGAATCATTAAAGTATGAAATGTTTCGTCCTTCTTCATCATATTTGGACAATGAGGTTTCATTATTTAAATCAAATTCTTTGATATGTTGAAAACTTACAAAGGGTTCAGTCAATTTAGACGTTAGATCATCATTATAAGTAATGGCTGGAATTCATTCAATAAAATCTATAAAGAAAGACCTAAATAATCGGAATTACTGATTGTAGGCCGGTGACGAATCCATATTGACTTTATCATTCTCATTTTCTGAATCCATTTTCAAATTATCGACATAAATTATTTTATAAGAAAATGAATTTTTGTCAAAAATTACCATGTAATCTTCATCGTTCGATTTATCAAATGATATTCTAAAATCAATTTCATTTTTGTTAAGAGGACTTACTGTAGGTTCACATGAGAGTGCTGCATCGGATGTATCATCAAAGATTATAGCTAGGTATTCAATTTTGAAGCTCGTGAAGCTATTGTCCTCATCTTCACAATATTTCATCTTACCGTATGTGGCAGTTTGCCAATTAAATGTTCGACCATGTCTTTGAGCCTTTTCTTCTTCAAGTCTGATTTATTCTTCCATAGTGATGTTTGGATCATCTATGATAAATCTGAGCTGGAAATCAAAACAAGAAACGTACTACAAAGCAAAGTACTTTTGAAAACAATTAAATAATGCAGGAATTTAAACACATAATTAAATACAAACAGAATTAAATTATGCTAATTAAATTATTCTAAGCTAATAGTTAGAAATACTAATAAAATTAAAGATTAAACTTTTTCACTCCCCGGCAACGGCGCCAAAAACTTGATGTGCTGTCGTGTAGGGTCAATTTATTGATTACCAAGTTTTAAATTTATATTTAGCCGACTTATCTTCCTAAAACCAAACTTAACGTGCAGTGTACCCGAACGGTGTAGTTTCGTGGTAATAAGGGTGTCGATCACTAATAAAGAAAAAAAAAAAAAAAGAAAAAAAAAAAAGGAGCGAAGTCGTACGCTTATATTCTATCGGTATTCTAATTGATCTAATTAGTTAATTCTAATTACTTGTTAAACCTATGCTAAACCTAGTTCTAATGATAAAGGGGGTTTTCAGCCTAAGAGACTGGCACAGGTTTTATGGTGACAATAACCAATTCAAAACATAATAAACATGCAAGAAAACAATCAGAGAGAAAGAAAGCATACAAGCCAAATGATAGAAAAAAACTGTATTAGCCATATTAATCCATTAAATGACCGTTGTTTTTTTGTGCATTGAATTGCTATCTCGAAGCGGAATATCAATTTTAAGACTTAGGCGGGACATCATCCTAAGACCTAGACACGTTGAATCCTGTCACAATTAACGTATCCGCATAAAACATACTTTTAGTTTAATTATAATCTATCTAGGGGTTAAAGCAATGGTGATCTTGTTAAACCCTAGCCCATCGGGACTTTACCCACTTACTGTTTGACATTATTTTATATATTGGTAGTTCACTGTTCAAGTCTATATCAATTAATTAAGAACATACTTGTTGAAACATACTGTAAAAAAGGGTTAAAATAATAAAAACAACCAGTTTTTAGGCCGACGATTATCTCAGCCACGATTTATTTTCAATGATCGAATATGGATCAATCGTGTATCGATTTGGGTGATTTGATAAAAAAATCATTATTTTTGACTATTTTCGTAGTCCGTGTTTCGAATTTCTAAATTCGTTTTAACGTTGAGAAAATTTTAAAAACTTATATTTTTGCTCCTGAGATGCGGAAACTATAATTATTTCTTAGTGTTTTATGACTTTCTCCGAGATTTTTGTGAAAATCGTGTCTACAGTCGTGTTTTACGTGATTTAACATTTTATTAAATGTTCTAAAAATAAATTAAAGTCGACGGAATAAAAATATTTATGAATGTGGTGTGACCCGAGTCTTTGGTCGGCTAAAGTAACGAAATAAAAACATTTGTACTAAAAATAAAAGGACTTTAAGGATGGAGGGACTAAATATGGCAAGTGACCAAACTATTTGTCTATAAATACAAACTTATACACTCATTATTTCCTTTTACAAAAAAAAAATCTTGTCTTCTTTTCTCTCTTGTTTCCCCACCGTCGGCCACACACTCACCACCACCAAACACGAGCAAAAACCCGCATTCAATACGATCCAAAAAAATAAAGAATATTGATCCTTACCCAAAAACAAAACAAAAACCCATCTTGAATTTTCGACATGCACTAAGTACTTTAGTAGTTGAAATTTGGTTCGAGTTTGATCGAAATGGGTTAAAAATATTGTTGTTGGTGAAAGTAAAGGTTATTGAAGCTTGGTTATTAATAAAAAATGGTTCGATTATGTTGTTGGGTTCGGTTCGAGTCACGGCTTAGACGAAGGAGATGATTTCGATTATTGATCTTGCTATTTATAGCTTTGTAAGCATTTTTAATTCTTGTATTATATTTGTTTTCGAGATTTGATTTGTTTTCGATAATTGCATGTGATGAAATCCTATTGAATCTTGCATTAGACTAATTAGAAATGATATGGGATTAATCAAAATAGTGCTAGGCAAGCGTATTTTTGAAGTTGTTCATGAAGCGGAATGAGATTTAATGGTTTTAAAAATACATTAGCAAAAGTTTGGCTCAGATTTTCGAGTTCGAGATTTATAAAAAACTAATTTTGATGTCGAAATATGATAGAGTTCGTACTAATGACGTTTCAGTAATTCGAATACCCTAATCACCTTTATAACAAAGAAGAACGACGAAAACCAAGAATTTTGAAAACTTGAAAACTTTCCAAACAGCTCTGGCAAAATGCTATTGCTGTAGAATTTTAAACGCCCGGTTTAAGCTCTTTCGAGTCCGTTCCGCCTTCCGCGAAACAACGAAAGTTGCTCGAAATGACTGTTTTACTTTGCCGTGAGGCTTGCCAAGTTTTAAAATCGATAATAATGGGTCAAAACCCAAGACATTTCCTGCAACTTTTATTAAAAAATGTCACAAGTTTCCTACAGACACTTGCAGGGGCATTTGTGTTTATTTCTGTCGAGTTCTAGGTCTCGGCTAAATCTAAAATGTTGTCCGGAATGTCGTTTGATAAAAGCTCTTTAGCGTCCGAGTCGTGAAAAATGTGGATATAGTGGGTCGTTTCGTACGGTCTATTAAGGATATAATATAAAAATATATATATATATATATATACATATATATATATATATAAATATAAATATGAAATATATATATATATATAATATATATATATATATAAAGTCAAACGTTGACTTTTAAAAGTTAACTGGGTTAATATGAGACTTGTTGGGTTTTATAAAGATAATAAACACTATTATTATTACGATCATGATATGTTAGGTTTGGCGACTTTAATGAACGAGGACGTTTCTAAAAATAGTAACTTTCTAAAAATAGGAAGTTTCCGAAAATAGAAAGTTGTCAATAAAGTGATACACCTTATGTTTGAAAGAAAGATAGTATCTAAAGTATACTAAGTGTTAGGATCTAGGTCGCGCAAGAGGATTTCTCATCACGTGTGTATTTTATACGATTTCTATCGTTACGATGTACACATCATTCGATCGTACTTTATTATATAATAACCGAGCGACATAATTATAGGTCGTGGTCGAGTTCGTTATCGGTGACGTTTCGTGATTGATTGATTATTGATCGTGTTCTTTGACCAAGGGGAGTTCATAGCCTCGCTTTTGAACTCTTTTAAATTTTTTAAAACCCGCGAGGGGGATACATGCTTGTTTTGAAAAATGGAACACAAGTAACGTGATGTGTACTTGTTGGTGTTTGTTCTGGAAAGCTAAACACAAGTAACGTGATGTGTACTTGTTGTTTATTCTGGAAAGCTGAACGCAAGTAGTTTTTAAACGTACTTGTTGTTGCTTGTTTTATAAATTGAACATAAGCAGTTTTATACATGTTTGATGTTGTGGTTTGTTCTAAAAATTGAACGCAAGTGATATGAAATGATACTATGATTTCATTGTCATGAGTATATGCCTTTGACTGTATACTCGTTAATTACCGAGGAGGTAAACGCTGAATGCATTAAATAGATCTATTGGGTTTGACAGCCCTGTCCGGTGTATGAATCTTGAATTAAATAGCGAGCACCCTGTAACGAACATTTTATATTGAGAAAGGGGTAGTGGCATACTACCCGGTCACTATTTATCTATGATGATAAATGCGTTAAGGTTATGTACACGGGCTCATGAAAGTTGGAAATGTGGTGTGGCTTGCCTAGCTAGCAAGTCATACATGTTTTTGATGGAACCAAACGGTGTTCTAAGGTTATAAATGTTTTGTGGAACCAATGTGTGTTCTAATTGTTACTTGAAAACTCTATGAATTCACTCAACCATTGTGTTGACGTTTTTAAGCATTTATCTCAGGTTTAGGTGCTTGTGATGGCTTGGATGGGACGGAACGCGGATATCAAGGATTGGAACTCGGTGAAAATTTTGTACATTCGATAAAGGAAATTTTTAAGAAAACGAGTCATGATGTGACTCACTAGAAATATATTTTCTAAACTGGTTTGGGACCTTGTAACTCTGATCTTCTTTTTAAATAAAATCATATGTGATTTTGGTTTATAAACGTCTCTTTTAAAGTCGTTTACTGTGACTTGTGTGCATGTATTATGAAGTAGCACCCCAAAGTGATATTCCGTTGCGTTGTAAATTTGGAGGTGTTACAGATTGGTGTCAGCGCACTGGTTATAGCGAACTAGGTCGTTTTCAAACGGACTGTAATTCCGTTTGCAAAAAAGTTTTTACGAGTCTTTCACCGTTGTCCGATATCCGCGCGCGCGTTGTTCCCGATCCTTAGATGCCTTGTGTGATGCTTTTAATTGCATTCTAAGTGCGTAACAAGGTGGGTAGCACTTAGTATGAATGATATGTGTGTATATGTATTTATATATACGGCATTCGTTCTATGATGAACTGATATATATATATATATATATATATATATATATATATATATATATATATATATATATATATATATATATATATATATATTGGTAGTCGCTTCTTGCAAAGAGTTTAATTTTGATGAGTATTGATGTTACTTGATGGATGCATCGTTGTTATATGATAATTATAATTTCGTATATGTTTAATTAATATATGCGACCGTTGCTAATATAAGCATTATGGACGTGACACTATCTCTTGATGGTGTGTTTGATTTTCCCGCGTTATGAGTCGTTTGAGAACGACTATTTTTGGAACCTTCAAATAAGGTTGCCGTGTTGTATTTCGATTCCCTTGCATAGACCTCTACCTAGTAATTCTGGAAACCCATAAGGTTTGTGTTTAGAAGTGTGCCAAATGATTAGGCACGACTTTGTAATGGTGTTTGATTAGATTCGAATTGGGTCTAGAAGACCGTTTTAGACCAGCAAAATGTTGGTCGAGTTTTCGAAGTGATTTTGACATGTAGGATTCTGTAAAGTATCCAGAGTAGTAGATCTATATGCGTGGTATTCCGCTTTCTACTTGCTTATGTGTGATTATGTTTTGGTGTGTTTGTAATGTCAATCACTGAGATGTGTGAGATCAATGCTGGGTACGACTGGGAAAGGATACAAATATAAATACGGTGGCCAACATAGTTACGAGCGTATCACAACTCACTCGTATTTAGTAGTATTGTTCATGCAAATCAGTGTTGACACCATGGGATCATATATGAGTATCATTATGATATGTATCTAGTGTTGTTTGTGTTCTAGTTGGCTTTGTGAAAATTCCCAAGTATTGGGTGATTACAAGCCAGGTTTGAAATTTTTACCTTTGGTAGTGCTCCGAGAGCATAATAATTTTCGTTTTTTATGGCCTTTATATATGTTATCCAATCCTCGTACCTAATGTTGCCCATGTTCTCCCTCGTATAAATAATGCCGCCGTAGTGCTGGCCGGCTTACTGTCGCATCACAAGGAGGGGAACGGGTGGACGAGTTGGTAGATGAGGTAGAGGAATGAGAAAGCCTAAGAAAGGAAATATTGATCAAGTCGATGTTCTTGTATCAACTATTCAAAAGGAAATTATGGTACCTGTAGAGAACTCATAGGTCTGTTACCTTCAATTGGGCTCACATCAATGGTATCCATAGATTTCAAGTTTCGATCGTATCCGTACGTTACAAAAATTTGTCGCAATTCTTAGAGACTGCTTTTGTTTAGCAGCTTGTTGGGAGTGTTTTAAAATATTTTTGGTATATGAAGACCAGAGAGATTGTACTAGGAAGTAGAGAAACATCCTAGGTACATGTAAGAGTTCGGATGGAGTCATATCGACGCTGGACGAGTGAGTTATCGCCGAAACGTCAAAACTAGTCGAAAATTTGGGACAAGAATTTGAATGTGTAATATGTCCAAGAATTTATATGGCAACCCCTGGATGTGTAAAACTGGAAATTCTAAGTATTGAACCAACTTAGATTTGAATGATCGTTTCGACCTTTGTGAACTCATGGTTTAAGAGATGCGTTGAAAATGATGAAGAGGAAGAATCCAGAAAATCATCAAGAGCTAAAGGTTTATTGGTTTGAGGTCATTGTTACCTCAAATTTTTTATCTTATCACCAGTGTTGTGATTGTGCGTTATTTAGTCATGGTTTTGATTTAGAGCTCTATGTGGGCTATATATGTGACGCTCTAGTAGCATGGGTGGTTTGGGCTAGGATGCCATTGTCACCTTGGATTTCATCTTGTTTCGGTATGACCTGGATTTTTGGAAAGTGTAGCGGTTCCCGCTAGCACTCTTATGTGCGTGTATATTCTTTGTTTACCCTTATCCTAGTTTGGATATTCCTTATACTTGTTATGATCTTTAACTCTAAATCAACATGATGACATTTTATAAATCAATAATTTTGACCCATGAATCATTTTAAACACTTATCAAAATTTTCTTTTAAAAATTTTCTTTTAAATATTATTCTATAAATTTTGCCTATTTCAAATCATTTGAAAATATTTATGCAACCCCAACTAAAATGATATTTTTATAAATGATGGTGATTTTTAAATTAGAATTCCACTTTAATTTAACCTTTTGGAAGAAATTTTGATCGGATTAATCGCCACCCTTAAAAATGTCAAAAAATTTGGACAAATAATCGAGTTGGACTCTTTGAAAGAGAAAAATGTTTTGCCCAAAACTTTGGACCCTTATGCAAGTAATCTTATTTGACTACATGGAGAAAGTCTCATGTTAGTCATGGTGATCAAGTCGTTCCGTAGAGAAATGCCAATGGTATTGTTCGGAATGAGCTTGTCTAGATAAGAGCGAGATTTAGGTCGTTGCAAAATAGATCTGTAGTTTGTTGTGGAGATTGGTTGTCGAGAATCGATTTATGACGGTGTGTGAGTAAGCGAGTACAGAATTGAGTCACCTAAGAAATAGACTGGTTGCTTGTTGTAGCAAGACTTAGTATGAAGTCGGATTGAACATCCGCATGCCATGTAACGATGAATTTTCGAGAACTAGTATTGGCATAGAATGTCACTGCGTATGGATATATATACATATACCTAGTAGTTTACGTGACAAATGAATGAAATTGGTTAGATGGTGAGATACCGAGAAACCTGATACCGACATTGAGAAAAGATCTTCTTGAGGTCATAAGACCACCAAAATGGATTAAAGCGGGGATTTGATAACTCCGATATTATATGTGTGAAATGGAGAAGACTTCTCCTACATCAAATGTGTGTATTGCTTTGGTTATGGCAATTGATGGCCGTGAAGAAGACTTCTTTCCCCGAAATGGAAAATGGTGGTGATATTGTTTAACAAGTGTATCTTGATCGTCGAGGATAGGTGTAGAGCGCTACCCGATGCTTGACATAAAGTTAGGTGTAGTGGTACTTACTCCTTGAATGTGACGACTCTGTCGCGCGAAGCCGAGCGAGAAGATCGAGAACCCTAATGGAACCCAATGGCGGCATCCGTCACCATTTCCGAAGGGGAATCAATCGGAATAGCTTACGCCACGAGTCGAAGGGAATGAAGTCTTGAATTTAAGAGAAATAGTTTAGTGAATGTGCGTTGTGATCTAGACGTATCTAAACCGATAGGATATATTAGGATTGAACCAATCGTGATAATCGTCCAATAAGGGACAATTGAAATCGCCTTCTTTGAAGGCATGATTATTGAATCCTTGATGCACGAGTAAATTCTGTTGATCTTTTATGTTTTCTTGTGGGATTATCACCGCCGAAAAATGTGCTCTACGTGTTTAGGTGCTTTTGGTTAATAGTAAGCGCCTAGGTCGCTTTAGTGATGCCAATAATGTGGAATTAAGTTTTTGATCGGATGGGTACGCCTACCCAAGGTTTATTTATTGAGATGGATTGACTATTTAGCAAGCATGGTACAATGTGAATGGGATCGGCGGAAATCTCCGCTACTTTATTATGTGAAAAAGTATGTAAACTAAATTGTCTAAGTGCTATTGTCTGATATATATGATATGGTATGGGTCGGCTGGGTACGCCTACCCATGGTTCATATGCGAAGGCTTCATGGTAAGCTAGCATGGTTCATATGCGAAGGCCTAATGGTAAGCTAGCATGGTTTATATGCGAAGGCTTCATAGTCAGCTAGCATGGTTTATTTGCTAAGTCTAAATTATAAGCAAGCATGATAAAATGCCTAAGTAAAGCTAGGCCAAAATGCGAAGCAATTATAAAGTGGCGAATATGTGATTATGTATAAATAGTGCTATAATGCGTTCGATGGAGTTGTGTATGCTCCGGATTATTTTCGCAACCGATGGTGCATTATTAAATGAGACCGGGAGGGCGACGTATATTTTGGTTTTTGTTATCGACGTATATTTTGGTTTTGGTTAGCGACGTATATTTTGGTTTTTGTTAGCGACGTATATTTTGGTTTTTGTTATCGACGTATATTTTGGTTTTGGTTAGCGACGTATATTTTGGTTTTTGTTAGCGACTGGTCAAGGGCATTCGGTTAGGATCTGTATTAGGGTTGCTATATAAGTGTATGCTAAACCGCGAATCAGTTGATCTTTCGTTTAAAAGTCTTCCTTTGAGAACGACGTGATGATTATTCCCGGATGTTTCCGTGGCTTGTTTATGTCCTCTTTTGACAAGAGCGATCACGTATGAGTGTATACTTCATTGGTAAATTTACGATTGTTTTAGTGTCGACTTTTCGCGTCGTATTTTAGCGAATGTAACGTCGCGTGCCCGTCACGCGAGAACGTATGAGTTCGTTCGAAGATGAAAGCCTATATCTCTATGTATGATCTTAGGAGGAATATGTCGAATTGAGCACCGGGACGACGCTCCCTTAAGGTGGGTAGAATGTAACAACCCGAGTTTTAGGCCGACGATTATCTCGAGCCACAATTTATTTTCAACGATCGATATGGAATAATCGATTTTCGTTTTGGGCGATTTGATAAAAATCATTATTTTTGACTATTTCGTAAGCCGTGTTCGAATTTCTATTCGTTTTAACGTTTGAGAAAATTTGAAAATTTATATTTTTGCTCCAAGAGCGAAACTATATTTATTTTAGTGTTTTATGACTTTCTTCGAGATTTTTGTGAAAATCGTTTCTACAATCGTGTTTTACGTGATTTAACATTTTATTAAATGTTCTAAAAATAAATTGAAGTCGACGGAATTAAAATATTTATGAATGTGGTGTGACCCGAGTCTTTGGTCGGCTAAAGTAACGAAATAAATACATTTGTACTAAAAATAAAAGGACTTTAAGGATGGAGGGACTAAATGTGGCAAGTGGCCAAACTATTTTTCTATAAATACAAACTCATACACTCATTATTTCCTTTTACAAAAAAAATCTTGTCTTCCTTTCTCTCTTGTTTCCCCACCGTCGGTGATAACGTATAATAGGTTTACCAGGCCCCTAGGCCTGAACCGTATTATCATAATGGGCTCTAGGCACAACCAAAGCAACCTAAAATATGATGGGCAAGAACTAAGCCTAGTTTCGTGATGGCACGGCCCAGAAGGGGTAAGACGGACGTGACAGACCTTCCGCAGACCAAGAAACATCCACGAAATCGAACCCACATCCGCAAGAACACGATTACTGCGGACCCTTGCCAGACAGGGGGCCACTTTGGCCCACTAACAGATATGAGCGAAATATTAGGAAAACCTAGTATTGGGCTCACCTATAAAAAGGGGTGCTCTGACACCCCACGAGGTATGATTTTCTGACCATATTTTACACACAAATACTCTGACATTATCTAACAAACATGTTCACTTACTCTCACGCCAAAGTCCAATCGTGGGGTCCATCCCCACGATAAGACTAACAGTTTACCTTTCATTGTGCAGGGAATCATCTCATTACTTGATTTAGTACAAGATCTCATCCTTGGGCCCAACCCAACAATCACCCAGATCCATCTCTTTACCCCATTACATATTTTGTACTAACAAGTTGGCGCCATCTGTGGGACCCGAATACAACTGCGTTCTACGAAAATACTCACCATGAGCAATCATGAACAATCCGCTCCTAGCCAGCCCACGTCCGTCGTGCGGAATACAGTTGGGAGAGGAAAAGAGCCAACACCACAAGACCGAGGTGGGCCTGCGTCCGACACAGCTCTCTGGGAGTATTGTGACAAAAATTACAACCAATTGCTCCCAATCATAGCGGAGAAATTTAACAAAGAGAAAAAGAAAAACGAAAAACTGAAAGAAGTAAAAGCCCGACTTAACTTTGGCGGATCTACCGGAACGTCATGATATTCTAAGTCAAGGACGATGAGTACCAAGGAATATGAAAAGAGGTATAGATCTAGGCGCTCGCGCAGCCCAAGACCCAGCCCTAGTGTGTTCTCAAGACTCAAATGTGACCGATAAAGATCGCCTAAACCAAAAGAGAAAGAAGGAGGCATGTTTAAAAGGTTGGGAAGTATAGGAAGGAGTGTGTCTGCATGCTCCGATAGCCATAACCAATTCTCCTACTCGAGGTACACAGGCGTGCTCTCGGAAAGTGAAGACAGCGGAGGCGGTCATTGGAAATCAAGATCAAAGAAAAAGAAACCAAGCAGAGAGGAGGATGACTTATCCAAGCCATGGGTATGTGAAGAGGTAGATACTTTTACACCTAGAATCCGCTACTTCAATTTCCTAAAAACAAGAAAGCTGAGTCACATTAAGACATATAACGGGAGTGAAGATCCGGAGGATAACTTAAAAAATTTTCAGACAGCCGCAAAAACAAAACGGTGGACTATGCCAACCTGGTGCCACATGTTTAACTCTACATTGACAGGAAACGCGAGAGTATGGTTTGATGACCTCCCAGCCGAATCAATAGACAGCTATGATGATCTGAAGAAATCTTTCTTAGAAAATTACCTTTAGCAGAAAAAATGCATCAAAGATCCCATAGAGCTCCACAATATCAAACAGCGGGATGAAGAGTCCACAGAAGATTTTGTGAGAAGATACAAGCTGGAAAGCAGGGACATTAAGGGGGCACCAGAATGCATGAGGATCTCCAGATTCGTGCATGGAATCACAAACCCTGAACTCATTAAACGCCTGCATGACAAAATCCCAAAAACGGTTGACGAAATGATGAGAGTGGCTACATCTTTCCTTAGAGGAGAGGTGGCAGCCTCGAATCACAAGCGAAAAAAGTCATTTCCACCGTGGAAACAGCAGGAAAGCGGTCGCAGACAAAATTTCAAGAAAGGAGGCTTCCGGAACTAGTAGAGACCAAAAAGAAAGCAAGATCGATTCACGCTTCTCACAAAAACACCCAAAGAAATTTTCGCCTTAGAAAAAGGAAAATTCAAGATTCCGCTACCAATGACAACCCCGTTTGAGAAACGGGATCATGCTATGTTTTGTGAGTTTCATGGCGAAGTAGGGCATACCACGAATGAATGTATGCACCTAAAGAAGCAAATAGAAGACATGCTCAAGGCAGGAAAGCTGTTGCACTTAATCAAAGAGATCAAACAGAATAGTGGAAAGGAACAATCTAAAGAGGCAAAGAAAGGGGAAACTTCTGGGAAGGACAAAGCACTAACCATCCTAATGGTTCAACCATGGGAAAGAGTAGCTAGGCAGAAGATCATGCAAAGCTTTTCTCTAAGCTTAGAAATATTTTTCCCACCCCTGGGTGAAGATGAAGGAACAGAAGGTCCGATAATCATTGAGGCGGAAATAAGAGGCAACTGCATACACCGCATATATGTGGATGGCGGATTAGCCTTAGAAATACTATATGAACACTGCTTTAGCCGACTCCATCCAGAAATCAAAAACCAATTGGTGCCGGCTACCACCCCTCTGATTGGGTTTAGCGACGAAATAATATGGCTAATAAGGAAAATACAACTACTGGTAACAATTGGAGACGAAGAACACGCCGCTTTAACTTTGATGAATTTTATAGTCATAAGGTCACCATCCCCATACAATGGAATTATTGGAAGGTCGGGAGTCATGAAGTTGCATGCGATTCCGTCAACAGTTCACGGAATGCTGAAGATCCCGGTAGAAGGAGGAGTAATCACCTTAAAAAGTAGCAGGTTGGTTCTGCTGGAATGCGCGATGGTCTCCGGATAAAAGTGGCAATCAATCTAGAATATCCAAAACAAACAGTAATGATTGGCTCCACTCTCATAGAAGAAGGTCGCAACAAGTTATACGGCCTTCTTCAACGAAACTTAGATATTTTTGCTTGGAAGCCTGTGGACATGACTGACGTCCCAAGGCATATTGCAGAGCACCGCTTGAACGTGCGGAAGGGATGTTCTCCTGTCAGACAAAAGAAAAGAGGACAAGCGGCCGATAGAAACCAGGCAATACAAGAGGAAGTAGGAAAACTAGTAGAAGTAGGAATCATGAGGGAAGTGCACTACCATGACTGGTTATCAAACCCAGTGATGGTAAAGAAGCATGATGACAGTTAGAGGATGTGTGTAGACTTTAAAGACATAAATAAAGCATGTCCAAAAGATGGTTATCCGCTACTAGAAATAGACTGGAAAGTTGAATCCCTGTGTGGAGTCCCCTTCAAATGCTTATTGGACGCATACAAAGGCTATCACCAAATACAAATGGCAGAAGAAGATGAGGAAAAAATAGCTTTCATTACAAGCCAAGGAATATTTTGCTACACAAAGATGCCTTTTGGCCTGCGGAATGCTAGAGCCACCTACCAGTGTTTGGTGGACAAAGCATTCAATAAACAGATCGGAAAAAACCTCGAAGTATATGTAGATGACCTTGTTATCAAGAGCCGCACGGAAGTTGAGATAGTCAGAGATATGGAAGAAACTTTCCAAACTCTAAGAGAAATTAACATGAAGCTGAATCCTAAAAAGTGTACCTTTGGGATAGAAGAAGGAATGTTTTTAGGGTACAATGTTAGCGCCAGGTGGTTGAAAGTATGTCCGGATAAGGTAGATGTTGTTTCAAGTCTTCCGTCCCCAAAGTGCTTAAAGGATGTGCAAAAAATAAATGGAAAACTCGCAAGCCTGAACCGGTTCTTAGCCAAATCAGCAGATAAATCATTACTATTCTTTAAAAACTTTGAAAAAATGCACGAAGAAGAGTGATTTCTGTTGGACGGCGGAAGCTGAGGAAGCGTTCAAACAAATAAAGCAGCTCATTGCCGAACTTCCCATGTTAGTCGCACCAATAGAAAAGGAAGAGCTCATCGTATTTCTGGCAGCAGCAAAAGAGATGGTAAGCGCAGTCCTGATGACAGAGAAAGAAGCTAAGCAAATGCCCATTTATTTCGTTAGCAGGGCATTAACGGGTCCGAAAATAAATTACACATCGATGGAAAAGTTAGTGTTGGCCTTGGTGCATGCTAGTAAGCACCTAAAGAGATATTTCCAAGCACATCCCATCATAGTAATCATGGACCAGCCGATACAACAGGTGTTGTCAAGACCAAAAGTAGCAGGGAGGCTACAGAAATGGAGCATCGAATTGGGACAATACGCAATACATTACAGACCTAGAGTATCAGTTAAAGGGCAGATATTAGCAGACTTCATAGTCGAACGACCAGAAGAGGACTCTCCGGATACTCTGATGGAAAAACCAGAAGAACTCCCCGAACCATGGATTTTGTTTACGGACGGATCCTCCTGCACAGATGGTTCCGGGGCGGGACTGATACTCACCAATCCAAAAGGGATGGAATTCACCTACGCTCTAAGATTCAGGTTTGATGCCACAAACAACGAAGCGGAATATGAAGCTTTGATTGCCGGGTTAAAAATAGCAGAACAAATGGGCGTAAAAAACCTCCAGGAAAATGTTGATTCGCGGTTGGTGGCCAACCAAGTGAACGGAACATATGTCGCAAAAGAAACCGACATGATTCGATATCTTGAGAAAGTAAAAACACTCACCAATAGCTTCAAAGCGTTCTCAATCAAATAGGTTTCTAGAAATGAAAACAAAAAGGCAGATGCGTTTAGCAAGATAGCATCAACAAGTTTTGCACACTTGAGTAAACAAGTGCTGGTAGAGGAACTAAAGGAAAAATATATAAGTGCAACGGAAGTATTGGCAGTAGTAGAAGAAGACGGAGATACATGGATGACTCCTATTTTCAAGTACCTCACGGATGGAACACTGCCAGCAGAAGCGAAAAAAGCAAGAGCAGTGAGACGCAAGTTATGGCGGTTCTCCATAATAAATGGGACACTCTACAAAAAATCTTTCCTTGGACCATGGCTACGATGCGTAGGACTACTTCAAGCCAACTATGTTCTAAGAGAGATACATGAGGGATCTTGCAGCATGCACGCAGGCTCACGATCCATCATGGCAAAAGCCTTGCGGATTGGTTATTATTGGCCAACCATGCACGAGGACGCAAGAATGCTAATAAGAGCATACCAAGACTGCTAAGTTCACAAACCTGTCCCAAGGAATCAGCAGCAAAAGCTAAGCCCAATCACATATCCGTGGCCATTCTACAAGTGAGGAATTGACATCGCTGGACCTTTTCTGGAAGGGCCTGGGAAAGTCAAATTCTTGATAGTAGACATCGACTACTTCACGAAGTGGATTGAAGCAAAACCGGTTGCAACCATTACTGGCAACCAGATCAAAAAATTCATATGGGACAACATTGTTTGCAGATTCGAACTTCTAGGAGAAATTATCTCGGATAATGGAAAGCAGTTCCAGGACAATCTGTTCAAGGATTGGTGTTAGAAACTATGCATCCGCCAACACTTTGCTTCTGTTAAACATCTGCACACTAATGGCCTAGTAGAAAGAGCAAACCGTAGTCTTGGAGAAGGGATAAAAGCAAGATTGGATGAAAGGAGCAAAAACTGGATGGAAGAACTTCCTTATACTCTATGGGCACACCGCACTATGATAAAGTCCAGCAACGGAGACACTCCATTCTCATTAACATATGGAACGTAAGACATCATCCCAGCGGAAATTGGCATGCCCACACTAAGGACAACGGAAGTAGACCCAGCACAAAACAATGAAGCTCTGGAAATTAACCTCGACCTATTGGAAGAACGAAGAGAGCAAGCAGCCATACGTGAAGCGAAGCAAAAATGGAAAAGTATTACAACTCCAAAGTCCGAAGCACGAGTTTTAAGCAAGGAGATCTCGTGTACCGTAACAATGAGGCAAGCCGTGCGGAAGATATAGGGAAATTAGGCCCCCAAGTGGGAAGGACCATATGAGGTTACGGAAGCACTTGGAAAGGGGGCATACAAGTTAAGAGACCGTGACGAAAACCATCTTCCGCGGACTTGGAACATCAGCAACCTCAAGAAGTGTTACGTTCACAAAATGTAAGTAAACCACCCATACGGACTTCGCGGTGGGGGTAATACAATCCAATCTATCTTATTCATGCATTGTAATGTTTTCTTTTTTGAAACTTTAATAAAAAGTGAAGCTTAGCTACCTTCACAAATTTTACTTTAAACCATTGTTATTTATTATGCAAAGTTATTATATTTGTGATTAAGACGCGCACACAATAGGGCATAACCAATAAACGTTATTCCGTATAACAAAAGGATGAGTAAACCTAACAATTCAATCAAGTTATACGTAAAGTGTATTCCAAAACCATATACGAGAATAACCTACAAATATTCAAAGTAAGACTTTCTTATAATCATGATATTAAAATGATAGCAAGATCATAGTTCAAAGTTAAATGTTCAAATTGTACAAGTACATTTGATCGCATCCAAAAAGGTCACACATGACCGCGGTATGTAACGGATAAAAATACTTAGAAACATTCTTTACACAGAGAAGACCATAACAAAAAGGTCACATGCGACCACGGCCAAACATACTAACAAGTCACTGAATATTCAGCTCTGTGTCATCAACATTAGGGAAAGGGTTAGCATCTGCACCTACACCTTTTTGACCATCCGCATGCACAACCTCATAGTCATCTGTCAAAATAGGAGGAATGGGGCTTATAGAAGTAAAAGTGACGGACAAGGTCGTGGTAGTGACAGGAGCAGTACCGAAAGTACCTTCCGTACCTTCCAAAGCAACGGAAGATAAAGGCTCAGCTAAAGGAATAAAAACATCACAAAGGGTTGATCTGTGATTTGCAATGTTCTCCCAGATCTTTTGAACTCGGGCATGAGAAAAGTCCAAAGAAAGTGACAAAGAAGTAGAACCAACGACAGTTTGGTCTGGTGAACGATGAATGGGAAGCATCAACTGATTAACATGAGGCTGCGACTCAGTCAAGCCTAATTTTTCAGCAAGAGTGTCATCCAGACGAAGAAGGTTCATTATCGTTTCAACGCTAGCATCTTTGTTGGATCTTAACTCCACGATTAAGGAGAAATTGACACTTTGAAGGCGTTGCAAGGCAGAGATATAATCAGCTTCCGCAGATGGGTTATACGCAGCAACATCAGTCAAATTTCTACCCTCCGCACCATGGGTAATTCCTGCAGATAGTCCATCCTGCCTACCTTTCTCGACATCCTTACCAATCGCCGCTCCGAGAGTGGATAGATATTCAGTAGAGTTCAAACATTTGGCGATGGCAAGTTCCATGTCGTGGGTAAGTAGCCACCGACGCTCAGAAATGGTAGTCAAGAGATGCGGATAGAATTTCTCCTCAAGATGAAGGGCCATCTCAATAAAGTCAGTATATAGCTGATCAAACTTGTCATTCACCTCCTTTATCTTATCATCCTGGAATTTCTCAAGTTGATCAATGCATCTCTCATATGCCGTAACCTTCTCCTGGAGTCCGGCAGAGGAAATTTCCAGCCCATGCACCTACGGAAACACACAGATAAGAAACAAAAAAGGGGAAAGAAGAAAATAATATAAATATACACATGTGTAAAGACACATACCTGATCAACAAGGCTATCATTTCGAGACTTAACCGAAGTAACCACAGCATCCAAATCAGCAACTTCTTGTTCCCTAACCTTTACTAATGCTGCGAGATCGGCCACTTTGATTTCCAACTCACTTTTCTCCTTCTCCAAGGTGGTGTTATGCTCCTTTAAAACATGTGCTTCATCCAGAAGAGATCTCTTAACAACCTTGAACTTAGAGACTTCGGTACGAAGACGAATAGCCTCCGCGGCTTCCGCCTCTTTCAATAACAACTGTGCTTTAAGATTTTCAATCTCTTCATCCTTAACCCTCAGTAGTTTCGTTTGCTCATCAATAACCGATCTAAGTTTCCCTTTCTCTTTGATATTATACTCAGCACGCATTCTCACTTTAGAACTCAAAGAAATTTGGTAGGCAGCTCCAACGTTGAACTCGGTAAAAAGCTGATCGTGTTCCATGCCGCGGATAGAGGCAAAAAATTTTGGAGGAGCAAATTCATCCAACATTTTGCGACAGACACGACCGTCATCAAGACGAGGTCCATTAGTAACGCTCCATTGCGGAACATAAACCTTTTGGAGATCAAAGTCAGGATCAACAACAGTGCGGATACCACCAATAAGAAAATCACTACCAGAAACATCCGAAAAGCCACCCGGAGTGGGGTCAGTCCCGCCAACTGAGGACGAACCAGTACCAAATAAAGAAGGTTTAGTAGGTGCTTCCTTAGCAGCCATAGCAACATCAACCGTTGCGGTTACGGTAGTAACAGTTGTAATGACTAGAGCGGAAGACCTGACAACAAAATCAACTTCAGCCTCCGCAACATTAGCACCGAAATGATGAGAAGAGTCTGAGGAAATAACAAACCTTAGAGGAGGGCCAAAGGTCTGAAGGTTAGTCCCAGTCACAGAGTCAATATGGTCTTCATCCTCACACTCCGGTGTGGCGGATACAGAATACGTCACAAAGGGCAAAGAAGGAATGGGTTCACCACTGACCTCAGCATTTTGCACAGCCCCAGCAAGTAACCGTTGGATCGCTGGCATAGATTTCCCAGCTACGGAAGTCTCAACCAGAGTTTCATGACCCTCCCTTAATTTTTTGGCAGGATGAGAAGGCTCACCAGAGTCAACAATCACGGTCTTCCATTTCCTTTGGCGTCTTGGTTGCAAAGGAGCCACATCTCCAACACTAGTCTCCCCAGCCTCAATAACAAGCTGCATACCAACACCCCGCTCACCATTTACGGAATCACCCTAATCCATTTGGTTACCACTACCACCTTCATCAAAAAACTTGTCCACACTCGCTTCCAGCTCGCCTTCAGTACGATCAGGGGCAACTAGTAGCAGCGGGACAACATGTCTAACAGTGGTATCCAGCAGTTTTGGTTCTTCCTCACCACGTTGCCTTTCACCAATTCTCACCTTTGATAAGAAGGCATAACATAAATAAGGCATAATAATAAAACACCCACCCTCGCCGTTCTCATGTAGAAATTTAGGATAAGTATTCTCATCCAACGTATAATAGCGACTCAACCCCACTAAACAAAGGAATAGTTCCGGATACTTATGGAACGGAGCCGGATATGCAACAAGAGAAGCATAATGCTCTGCGTTAAATTCAGTAGAATGGGGAAAAGGGTCCTTCGACACACTTTTACTAGTATGCCATGGAAAGGAAGCAGGGCAAGCAAATGCATCAACCCAAAAGAAGTGGTCGTTCCAGCCTTTTAAAGAATCTAAAGGTTTTGTATAACAAACGGCGTCACTACCCGGACGCCTACTAAAAGACGTCCAGCCTTTATTTTTGGAGTTCGCATAAAAACAACGGAACAACCCCACCGTTGGCTTACAGCCATGAACATGGCACAAGATCTCAAAATGAGACACTTTAGTGGCCACAATAACTGATAACTAGGATATATGGATGCGATAATATCTGAGCACATCAACAAGGAAAGTGGAAAGAGGCAATCTAAAGTTGGCATACTCAAAGAACCTAGTGTATACCCCTATTTTGTCGGTAGACATTTCGTGTATTATTTGATTAGGGATAGGAAATTGTGGATGCACTTTATCAGGTATATGGAAGTTTCGACAAAAAATATCAAGATTCTTTTGAGTAAGAACAGACTTTATATCCGTAATACTGCTCATGATAAAAGAAAGCAAGGATTAGGGCCTAACCTAAAAGCCTAAGGTTCTTCGAAGAAAGACAAAAGGGGTAAAGTTAAAAAGATTGAAGAATTTTTAACAATGGCGGTTATAGTTGGAGAAGATGAAAAAGGGAAACAGTGAAAACCCAACTGAGTATTTATACTCTCGGCATGGTAAATGCGTGATTTATTCAGATCATTACATGTGGCCACGATCTTGGAGTTAACAGTCATGATCAAAAGTAAAAATCATGATAACAAAAGGGCAAATTGACTAAACGGTCAAATCAGTCAGAATATGAAAGGACACAAAGAGACCACGTCAACCACACCTACCAAGATATAGAAGCGTCGCGGAAGCACAAGAGGTCGCGGAAGGCGAAGAATACCAAAACTTGAGTCTAGTAATACCTACCGCACGCAACAAAGTCACACGCAATAGACATACTAGACTGGGGGACTTGATAACGTATAATAGGTTTACCAGGCCCCTAGGCCTGAACCGTATTATCTTAATGGGCTCCAGGCACAACCAAAGCAACCTAAAATATGATGGGCCAGAACTAAGCCCAGTTCCGTGCTAGCACGGCCCAAAAGAGGTAAGACGGATTTGACAGACCTTCCGCGGATCAAGAAACATTCGCAGAAGGGAACCCACATATGCAAGAACACGATTACTGCGGACCCTTGCCAGACAGGGGCCCACTTCGGACCACTAACAGATATGAGCGAAATATTATGAAAACCTAGTATTGGGCTCACCTATAAAAATGGGTGCTCTAACACCCCACGAGGTATGATTTTCTGACCATATTTTACACACACATACTCTAACCTTATCTGACAAACATGTTCACTTACTCTTATGTCGGAGTCCAATCGTGGGGTTCGTCCCCACGATAAGACTAACGGTTTACCTTCCATTGTGCAGAGAATCATCTCATTACTTGATTTAGTACAAGATCTCATCCTTGGGTCCGGCCAACAATCACCCAGATCCATCTCTTTAACCCATTACATATTTTGTACTAACAGTCGGCCACACACTCACCACCGCCAAAACCGACCAAAAACCCGCATGCAATACGATCTGAATATAAAATATTGATCCTTACACAAAATAAACATATCCTTACTTGAATTTTCGACATGCACTAAGTATTTTAGTAGTTGAAATTTGGTTCGAGTTTGGTCAAGATGGGTTAAAAATACTGTTGTTTGTGATAAGTAAAGTGTTATTGGAAGCTTGGTTTTAAATAAAAAGGTTTGATTTTGGTTGTCGGGTTCGGTTCGAGTCACGGCTAAGATGAAGGAGACAATTTTGATTATTGATCTTGCTATTTATAGCTTTGTAAGCATTTTTAATACTTGTATTATATTTGTTTTCGCGATTTGATTTGTTTTCGATAATTGCATGTGATGAAATCCAATTTAATCTTGCGTTAGACTAGATTAGAAATGATATTGGATAATCAAAAAAGGTTAGCTAGGTGTATTTGGAAGTTGTTATGAAGCGGAAATGAGGTTTTAATGGGTTTTTAAAAACACAATTTCGAGCAGAAAGTTTGGCTCAGATTTCGATGTTCGAGATTTTATAAAAACTGATTTTTGATGTAGTTATATGATAGAATTCGTCCTAATGTACGTTTCGGTAATTCGAACGACTCGTAACTCCTTATAACGAAGAAGTTACGGCGAAAACAAGATTTGAAAACTTGAAAACTTTTTAAACAGCTCTTGCAAAATGCTAGTTGCTATCAGAATTTTAAACGCTCGTTTTGAGCACTTTCGAGTCCGTTTCGGCCTTCCGGCGAAACATGAAACTTGCTCGGAATGATGTTTTACTTTGCCTTGAGACTTGCTAGTTTTAAAATCGAGTAATAACGGCTCAAAACCCAAGGTCAATTTCTGCACTTTTATTAAAAATGTCACAAGTTCTTGCAGAAACTTGCAGGGGCATTTTGGTCATTTTCTGTCGAGTTTCAGGTCTCGGCTAAAACTAAAAAGTTGTCTAGAATGTCGTTTTGCATGAAATCTCTTTGGAGTCCGAGTCGTGAAAATGTGATATAGTGGGTCGTTTTGTACGGGTCAGATTTAAGGATATATATATATATATATATATATATATATATATATATATATATATATATGCTCCGGTTCCATTGAGAAGGTTTTTATTTTGAGAAGATTAAGAAATCTTCGTTTGAGCAAATTGATTCATTTTTTTGATTTGATTCACAAGTAAACAAACGTTTAATGGCGAATCGAACTATAAATCACAAATTTGATTCACAAATCATTGTTAAAATCGAGTTATGATGATGATTCATTAAATTTGTACAGATGATTCAGTATTGTACATATATTGCAAAATCGAGAGATTTTTAACATTGATTCAAAATTTTTTTTACACATTTTGAATTATAATCACATTAAAATGAGTTTTACGCTTGAAAAACGTGAATCAAAGTTAGAAATCTATCGTTTTTAAAAACCTTCTCAATCTTCTCAAAATAAAAACATTCTCAATCGATTCGGTATTTTATATATTTTATTTTGAGAAGATTGAGAATGTTTTAAAAAATGATAGATTTTTAACTTTGATTCAAGTTTTTCAAGCGTAAAACTCATTTAATGTGATTATAATTCAAAATGTGTAAAAAATTCGAATCAATGTTAAAAAATCTCTCGTTTTTGCAATATAAGTAAAATACCGAATCTTCTATACAAATTTAAGGAATCATTACCATAACTCGATTTTAGCAATGATTTGTGAATCAAATTTGTGATTTATAGCTTTGATTCACTATTAAATGATGTTTACTTGTGAATCAAATCAAAAAATTTGAATCAGTTTGCTCAAACGTAGATTTCTCAATCTTCTCAAAATGAAAACCTTCTCAACAGAACCGGAGCCTATATATGTGTGTGTATATATATATATATATATATGTGTGTGTGTGTGTGTGTGTGTGTGTGTGTGTGTGTGTGTGTGTGTGTGTGTGTATACATATATATATATATATATATATGTATATATTTTATATATTATGTAGTGAGTATGTGTGTTTTAGATGTATTTTTAAATAATAAAAAATGAAAAATAAAATTAAGAGAAAAAAGAATGTGTTGCAAATGTTGAAGGAAATAAGAAGGAAAGAAGAGTGAGAGTGTAAAATGGTAACGTGAAGCTGATGTGGCAAAAGAGAAATCCCAACCACACTCTTCGTAAGTGCTAGAGGTGGCAAACTGGGCGAGTCAGGCGGGCACGGGCCACAGTCCATGTAACACCCCCATTTTTACATATAGCAGCGAAAGCTAATCTGGGGTATTACTTCATAGTACAACAGTCATAGTCATAGAAAATGACTCAAAAGAGACGTTTTTGGAGAATTTTGTTATCATTCAATATCATATCAGAGTTTTACAAAGGAGGTCCCAAAATCTAGAAACACAAAGTTTGAATGATAACAAGTTTAGCCATCTTTAAGTCCGTGCCACACCGGGCCATAAGTTGCTCAATTACCTGAGATAAACATGCTAAAAGGGTCAACACAAAGGTTGAGTGAGATTCATAGGTTTAGGATAAATAGTGTGAATACAAGTCATCATAGACAGTGGGTTACGTTGTTATACACCCATAAGTGTAATAATTGCAATGAGTACAATAATTATGGAAAACAGTTTGAATACAAGTCATTATAAATAGTGGGTTAGTTGTTATATACCCATAAGTCTTTGATATGGTTGAATATAATTTAATATGATGGTAATAATTGCAACGAATACAATTATCATGGGAAACAATATTAATAGTGTATTATTGCGTCTAAGCTCATGGCACACAAACTGACTTGTGTATATATCAGTAATGATATATATAATGTTAATGGCCCTCGGTGTAGATAATTGCCATATACCTATGAAATTCAAATATAGTGCGTTTGGTTACCTATCCGGCTAACACAAATGGGATTCATCAATCCCGGTAGGCCTATCCACAATATTCGCGTTCACTCGCAAGTGATTAATGGTCCATGATGGTGGGGTCTTTTGGCATATAGGGACTTAGACAACATATGCAATAATATATCAGGAAAGCATACAGTTAGAAAACACTTGTATTCATGGTTTAAGCATGTATCCCCCTTGCGGGTTTATAAAACATGTAAATAAGTAAAGGCAAGGTTATGAACTTCATAATATCGGTTTTAAGTACTTATGTATATTAAAAACAATTGAGCGTGTATCCCCCTCGCAGGTTTATAAAACATTCAAAAGATTAAAAATGCGAGGCTATGAACTCACCTTGACAGTACAGGGAAATCTGATTGATGGCA